>SJYC01098192.1:0-49495 GCA_006408675.1 Madoqua kirkii
CTGGAACGCAAGGTTACATTGCAGAGTACATGCTGTCTCTTATACACATCTTAAATTTTATTATTTTTTACAACAGTAAATCAAATAGTTCATCTTATTTGTTTCCTATCATGTCCTGTTCAGTTTTTAAGCCAATATCCATTATAAAGTTTCCTCTCTTAATATTTTTACCTAATGGTTTTAGTGGCCACTGATGATCATTACTAAGATCTGTATTATTTCATTACAAGTTGCTGAGTAGTGATATTTTTTCATTCATTCTTACTGCCTTTATTTTTAATTTTTTTGAAAATTTTTTTATGTGAGCCATTTTTAAAGTCTTTGTTAAATTTGTTACAATATTGCTTCTGTTTTGGTTTTTTGGCCAGGAGATATGTGGTATCCTAGCTTCCCAACCAGGAATTGAACCCACAGCCCCTACATTGGAAGGCAAAGTCTTACACACTGCCTTTGAGGGAATTTCTTGGTGGTCTAGTGGTTAAGACTGGGTACTTTCACTGCCATGGACCCAGGTTTGATCCCTGGTCAGGGAACTAAAATTCCTCAAGCTGTGTGGCATAACCAAAAAATAAAAAAGCGTTTGACCCCTTTTAGTGCCCACTTGCAGACCTTTTACTATAATTCCATTTGATTGCTTTAACTGAATTCCTATCACCAGGAAAGAGAGCTTTGTGCCGAAAATTGTTATATCATTTATATCATTCCCAACCCATGAAAATAGTCATCATCCTTGGGCAGCAGTTCCCAACCTTTCTGGCACCAGGGATGGATTTTCTGGAAGACGGATTTTCCATGGGGAGAGGGGAGGGATAGTTTCAACATGATTTATGCACATTACATTTATCATGCACTTTATTTCTAATATTACATCAGCTCCACCTCAGGTCATCACGCATTAGATCCCAGAGATTTGAGGACCCTTTGCCTAGGGAACTTACTAAATAATGCTTTTACTTAATTTTACAGTCATTCAAGCTCTGTATGAGGGAAGGAAAGGCCAAGCACTCTGTGTTCTCTATTGCTGTGTAACGAATTACCCAATATCCTAGTAGCTTGGAACAACAAATACTTCCTTGTCATGTCGCATTTTCTGTCTGTCAGGAAGCCAGGCACAGCTTAGCTGGATGCCTCTGACTTCAGTTGTTATAATCAGGGTGTCAGCCAGCGCGTGCCCTCACCTGAAGGCACTCCCGCAAGAGGATCTGCGTCTGGTCACATGCACATGGTCATTAGTGAGGTGCCTTTCCTCCCAACTCTCGTCTAGAGGCCTCTCTACGGGGCAGCCCCCAGCATGGCAGCAGGCTTTCCTCAGAGTGAGGAAGTGAGGGCGCATGAGAGAGCTCACTTTGTAACCTGATTTCAGAAGTGACTTCTCCCTGCTTTTGTCCTGTTCTTTTTGTTAGAAAGAAGACACCGAGGCCATCCTACACCCAGCGTGAGAGGTTATACCAGGGCATTAGGAGCAAGAGGCAGGGACCATTGGAGGTGTCTTAGAGGCCACCTACCGCAGACACCAGAGCGTACAACCTGACGGCAGCCACGCCTTTGAAACATTTGTTATTCCAAGCCTGAGTAGTTTTTGCTCTTGGCTGCTGAAAATAGCCTCTTGTTATTGAAAATCTCAATTGCAGTCTATATCATAGAACTTAATCTCTGACCAAAGCCAGCTTTACTAGGTAAACTCTTTGTAGTAACATTATAGTGTTTTCTTTCTCATGATACATTCCTTTCGTTTTCATTTTTTCATATAGTCCCGGTTGCTGCTATGAAACAGCTATGACAAGGTTATTTTACCATGGCCGTACAGAGACTGTGCGACCGTGTACAGTAGAGGCAGTCAGCTGGTGCCAATCCATGCAGAACCCTTCTACCAGCGTGAGTATTCAAAAAGAAAAATGTTGTTTGTTCTAAAGGAAACCTGATCCTTGCATAGCTAACTGCTTCAAATCCCTGATCAATAACCTCTTTTCCTGGAAACTGTCAGAAGTATGTATTTGGAGAGAGTAAGAAACACGGAAGACTTGATAAGCCCATTTGCATCATCCTCTAGGCAAAGTAATTTCCCACACCTTGAGTACTTCACTACTGTTGATCCGCCTTTAGATAACACCTATACAATGCAGACTGTTCCCAAACGCCTTTACAAGGAAACTTTTCTTGATGTGGCTGAACGTTTTTTGAAATGAGACTTTTTAAAAAATATTAAAACCAATATAGCTTCATATGTTTTGTTTTGTTTCATACTCACTTTTAAGCGTTGACCACAAAAGGGTAGTACATTCCCGCTGCTGTTTTGGTATTGCATTTGCTCCTTTAGTCTTGATAGACATAGTTATGTATTGTTGTTGTTTAGTCACTGTCGTGTCTGACTCTTTGTGACCCCAAGGATTGTAGCCCACGAGGCTCCTCTGTCCCTGGGATTTCCCAGACAAGAATAATGGAGTGGGTGACCATTTCCTTCTCCAGGGGATCTTCCTGACCCAGGGATCGAACCCCTGTCTCCTGCATTGCAGGCAGATTCTTTACCACTGAGTCACCAGGAAAGCACCTAGTTATATATGTGTTACCTTATTTTAATTTCATGGAGCTGCTTAATTATCTTTTTTGTACAATTATGCTTTCATTTTGAAATCATAATTGCTTTTGTCTTTATACTTGTTAATATCACTTTAGTGCTACCCACAAGTTCCTGTTTTCTTGTTCTGGAAAGGAAATAAGTTTCAGAGCATATAGGAAGGAAAAGGCAGTGAAGAGGGGGTAAGGGTTGGGGGGACGGATAGATTGGAAGTTTGGAATTGACATGAACACACTGATATATTTTAAATGGATAACCAACTAAGACCTACTATAAAGCATAGAGAAGTCTGCTCAGTATCCTGAGCATAATAACCTAAATGGGAAAAGAATCTGAAAAAGGATGGATAAATGTATATGTAGAACTGAATCACTTTGATGTGCACCTGAAACTAACACTGCATTGTTAATCAACTATACCCCAATATAAAATATATATTTTTTAAAAAGGCAATAGAAGTGTGGAAAAAGACACAAAAATTATGTGTCTCAAGGTCTTTCTTGAAATCTTTCTTTTCTCTCTTCTAAATTACCCAAATTCTAATTACTTTGAGATCAGGTTTTTCTGTTTGGTTTTGGTACAGTCTGTTATTAAAGTATCTCTTCATTTTTAATACAGCTTCTTGAGCAGCAGCACATGATGTTAGAAGCTTTTGCAAAACATAATAAAATGATGAAAGACTGTTCAACTGGAAAAGGTACTTACACTGGAATTATTATCACTAAAAAAAAAAAATTATCTTGTGCAGGAAACTCTTCTAACTTCAAGTTTGGGGTTCTGTTGCAGGATTTGACCGTCATCTTTTAGGCCTCTTGCTCATAGCAAAGGAGGAAGGCCTCCCTGTTCCAGAACTCTTCACAGACCCCCTCTTCTCCAGGAGGTAACATAAAGCAGTGTCTTGTCACCTCAGCAGTTCTTCTTCCTGGATGTTAAAAGCTTTTCAGAAACAACATAAGCCTCTGTAAGCCTAGTAAAATATCCTTTCTTTGTGCTGTACAGTGGAGGAGGTGGAAACTTTGTTCTCTCAACCAGTCTGGTTGGTTATTTAAGAGTCCAGGGCGTGATGGCTCCCATGGTGCACAATGGCTATGGATTCTTCTATCATATCAGAGATGACAGGTGAGCCTGCTCTTCTTTATTCTTACTGTGCTCATTTTTGTTGTCTGAATGTCTTCCCTCCGCTCTGATTCTGATGTATCATCTGTCACTTGCTCCATGGACAGTTATTTTTTACCACTTAGGTGTTTGATGCATGATTAGTCTCTCTCTCCTGCTTTTGAGACCTTGGTGAAATCAGTCCTTGAGGTGTTTTGTGCACAACACTGTTTCAAGATTGACTCGGAGACCATGTCATTATCATCCTCCAAAATCAGTACACATATTACCATACTTGTACTACCTCAGGTATTTGATGCTAAGTTCAGGTAAAAACTGATGGTCTATACATATGTGGTTGTTAGTACAGTCATAGACAATAGCAATGATACCAAGACAAGAGACAAGGTAAATTAATTTACATTCAGAAAAGGATGGTGTACCCTTTCAGATGCATTTCATTTTTGTTGTATGGGGTTTGACTTAAATTTTTGGAGCGTGAGAAAGAAAATACTAAAACCTGGCAAGAGAAAGAGAGGTGGAGAACAAGGTAATTAAGAATTGACAAAGACTTGAAAGGTCCCCATTCATAGAGTCTGGCTGTTTCTTTTGTAAGAGCTTGGGTCAGGGAATTAAAATAATGAGGCTACATTTAGCACTGTGTGAATAAGAAGAGAGCAGGCTTAGAGACATTTCAGGTGGAATGTGAAAAATGGAAGTACTGGTATGTCTGACATGTTTCACTTTCTAAAATACTGTTTTTCTACTTTTCCTTTTTTAAAGAATTTAGTCAGTATTATTTTTTTCAAGATTTTATTATCTGCCTCCATGTGGAGTGGTTTGGGTATACCTGAGGTGCTTGTGTTTGTTGACATCTAAGTCTTAGATGGCATATTCCCATAGTCATATTTGCAGTTTCTATACATTAATTTATAAATTAATGATAAAGCTTAAACATGGATCTTATCCTTTTTTGTAATAGTCAGAAGTCAAAAATCATCATCACATCCAGAGAAAACTGAAGATTGTAACATATTCCCTGGCAAGTCGTGGATCTCACCTTGCATGCAGGGCTAAGAGTTTAGGCCAGATATGCCTCAGGTCTTTGACTTTTTGAAAAAAACATTTTTCATGATCCTGGGACGAAACTTCCATTCACTCATTCAGGAAATATTCAGTGAGAACTTACAAAGTGCCGAAGATTGTTTTGGGTGCTCAGAATACAAGACAGATGAGATCCCCTCTCTTGTAGATTATAGTTTTCACATGGGAAATAGGAGCAAAAGGAAACAAATAAATAGGGTGACTGCAAATAATGATGAATATTGCAGTGGAAATAGTTGAGTCACTGTGGTCATAGACACAGGCTGCGGGGAGACCGAGCACTGCTTCATGTAGTGTGTGGCCAGGGGGCGTGTCTGAGGAGGGCTGATGAGGCCGGGAGGTCGAGGGTGTGGGGGATCCATCATAGGGATCGCCAGGAGGACAGCCCTCCGGCACCTGTCCCCTGCTCACAATGCAGCAGGCCCCCGGTGCTCTTCTTGCTCTCGCCTTTCCTTCCCTGCGGACCATTCTCTGCCCAGCAGCCCCGATGGCCAAATGGAACCCAGGCCATACTCTCCTACTCAGAACCCTCTGAGAGCTTTTCCTTTCAGTCCCACAAGATCCAGAGTCCTCCTGAGAGACCTCATGATCTTGCTCTCATCTGCCTCTGACCTTGTCCCCTGCAGTGCCTCTGATTGCCTCCACTCCGGCCACCAAGGCTGCCTTGTACCTGCCAGGAAACTGTCCTCGAGGCCCTCACAGCCGTGACTTCCTCCTCTTAGTAGTCTCTTCCGCAGTATGTGCAAGGGTGATCCCCTTATTTCAGAGGCTCTCATCAGAGAGGCCTTCCCTGACCACCTGGAATAGCAGTCCCCCTTCTCCACACACACCTGTTGTATTTTAACATTTATAACCACCCAGTGTGTGTGTATGTGTGTATTATCTATCTTTACTTCCTAGAATATAAGCCTGCAAGAACATGACTTTTAATTTTTTGACCCTCCAGCTCAACGTGTTGTGCTCATTCCTATTTCCCAGTGACTTTGTGTTTAATAGAAGCACACAAGTCTGAGGATAGGGAAGAGCTTGGGATATTAAGGGCAGTGTGGCCATACATTAACAATTTTTGCTACGAAATGGCCCCCAATAAACCATGCCCTCTGGTGCGCACTCATGCACACTTACCAAACCATTCACAAACGACGTTGCTGCCCCTCCTGTGAAGTAGCACCCTTCCTCCTCCACTTGATCCTAGGCTGCTCTGGTGTCTGTGGTGACAAATTAACCTTAATTCTTACGAAGCAAAACATTCTCTCTTTGTTTATTGGCATCTGTGCATATTCTTTGGAGAATTGTGCATGTAGCAATGATTATTTTTTCTATAGTTTAAAAATATAACTGAATTAAAAAAAAAATTATTATATAAATAGAAACTATTACTCTTTGTGAAGAAATACTTAGCTTTTGCTAAATATTTGAGAGGTGTATGTACAGTATAGCTAGAAAATGCCTACTGATCATGAATCACCAGTGAAAGCAAGGCAGGACTTTCTATAGGTTCCTGTATATCTTTCAGCAAATATAATCCACTCAAACATTAATTTCATTATCATATACTGGGCCAGAACACATTTTTATTTCATTCTGCGTAATCTAAAGTACATGTCAAAGATACCTACTTTCCTGTCTTAATTTTCAGTGATGTGAAAATCGCATGGTCATCCATAGATTTGTATTATACAACATTTTGATTTTAAATTGACCAAAATGCATGTTTTGGTGTAGAAAATTTGTGTGTCTGTAAAGGGGAAAGCTAGTTCCAAGAGAATTAGTTAGTAGCCACGTTTCTGCTCTGAGCCCTCGAAGAGCCAGGCTTTCTTCCTATTTATTTCAGCTTCCTGGGGCCACCTTTATCAGCTACTACATAGGGGATTTCTTCACCAGAAGCTTCTAGAAGGACATAGTGTGGAGGGCATATCTCGGCTTCAAGAGAGTTTCTGTGGCTTTTCTAGAAACAGCCTTTCTCTCCTCTTACCCTTCTTTTTCTATTTTATTATTTTTGTTTACTCTCTTCAAGTATTCTTCAAAAATAGTTCAAGTTTTACTGCAGACAGTGGCATGATTCATTTAACTCATCCCATTTGTGGCATGTTAGGAAGGTCTTTTATAGGAAGAGGCGAGTTTATTTAGCACACTAAGACCTCACTCCAGAGCACCCTTGAGCTCTGACTAGTTTCTTGTTCCCTTTTGTCCTTGGGCGCTAGTGATAAGGTAAATTAGGTGTTGTGCTATATGTAAAAATGTGGCATTACTTCCTGTTGCATCAGGTTACATCTACCCATGGTGAGCAAGCAATCCTATTTCATATATGAATAGCAAGTGGAACGAAGGTCATGGCTTTCTTCACTGCTACCACCTGGAGCCTTTTCGTGTTGTACTTAATCATTTATTACTTGTACTTCGCAGGTTTGTTGTGTCCTGTTCAGCCTGGAAATCATGTCCAGAGACCGATGCAGAGAAGCTAGTTCAGCAGGTTTTTTGTGCTTTCCATGACATGATGCAACTGATGGAAACGCCTCATCTCTAGAGACTAATCATTTATTAAGCACTTACCAAAATATATATCTGGGTGCCGGGAGTGGGTGGTATTGTGAGATAGGAAGGGATGTTGACTGAAGGAAACTTGTTAAATGTAGAGATCAGTAGAATCATGCTCTCAAAATTTATCCTGACATAGAAAGTAGAAATACTTTTAAGCTTCCTCTGATGCGGCAGGAATGCAAATTACAGTATGACTATAGAACTATGCAAAGTTTAAGATCAGCCTCAACAATGCAAATCTACAGATTTTAACAGTGCAAATCTAACTCAGATATCTTTGTTGGTACCTAAGTAGGTAATAAGTCTTCTTTCTGGACATCATCGTAGAGTCCATCTTTCAAGCACTTTAACATTTTCTAGTTGCCAAAGGATATGAAATACATGCTTGAATGCCAGCTTCCCTGAAATCAGTGGTTCCATAGTCACCACACGGATATAAGCCTACTATGTTTGGGAAAGACCACTACAGTTTAATCTGAAAGTTTATGTTGAACAGATAGAATTAGGTTGCAGTAAGGAGGTTTACACCCTCTGACACATACAGAAAACCCTTGCAAATTTATATCATTACATTAATTGACCAAAGTTTGTTTGGGTTTTTCCATAGCATTTCCATAGTTCTTCTTACAGAAAAACCCAAGTGAACTTTCTGGCCAACCCAATAATTAGTTTTGTGAACATGAACTTAAAGCACTTATATTTAAACTTAATGACTTAATGACTTTAAAACGATTGACTACTAAATCAGATTCTCAGGACTTCTTTTTCCTTTATTCAGTTTTGTAGTTTTTACCCTCAGAAAATAAAATTTTCAAAATCATATAGCTTCTTGTTTTGTGTTTGATTCATTCCTCCGTGGCCTTCTACTTTCTGATCAATTGCATGTTTGTTGTCCAATAAATCCCCCCAGAACTTATTGTCTTACAACAGGTGGTCATCTCATGATGTGCCAGTGGACGTGCCCACTCGCATGGCTGTGCTGCTGTCTTGCCTGAGTTACAGCGCTGCCCGTACCGGGCAGGCAGATGAGGCTGGAAAGTCTGAGACAGCCTCATGCCCGCCTGGGGACATGGTGGCTGGGACTTGTCTGCATGGTCTTTGAGCATGCAGGATTCTAGCCTGGACTTCCAAACTGGGCAGTTGGGAGTGTTCTAGTAGGGAAGGGTGGAAGTTGAAAGACCTGTTGCGGCTCAGGCTCTGAAGTCACGTTGAAGCCACACGATGGCCCTTTTGTGTGCACTTGGCTGGAATGAGCTACCAGGGCAGCCCAGGATCAAGTGGAGGAGGAAAGGAGTGCTACCTCACAGAAGAGGGGCAGCAACGTGATTTATGAATGATTTGGTAAATGTGCATGAGTGCGCACAAGAGGGCATGGTTTGTTGGGGGCCATTTTGTAGTAACCTACCACAAATATTACAGTACATTTAGTGCACTGATTGTAGAATATATATCCTTTTTTGGTTACATTTTCATAGGTTCTGGTTTTGATGACTGGTTGTCATTGTTATTCCTTCGTGAAAACATTCACAGTTGGCCTCTATGGGATTTGATGTATCCTTAAGAGTTAATATGGACTACAAAGATGAAATCTGAGTCAAGACCTTTATACTCACTAGTACAAGTGTTGACTTGATTGTCAGCGCACTTAGAATCAGTGTTGGTTTTTTTTTTCTCTCTTTAAAAAAAAAATTTAATTGGGGGAAAATTGCTTTATAACGTGTTGGTTTCTGCAGTACAACAATGTGATTCACCCATAAGTATACATATATCACTTCCCTCTTGAGCGCCCTCCTCTCCCCACATAGTGGTTGCACCAATTTACATTTTTCACCAACAGTATAGGAAGGTTCCCTTTTCTCTACACTCTTTCCAGTGTTTGTTATTTGTAGAGTTCTTAATGGCCATTCTGACTGATGTGAGGTGATACCTCCTTGTAGTTTTGATTTGCATTTCTCTAACTTTGGGCACCTCATGAGAAGAGTTGACTCATTGGAAAAGATTCTGATGCTGGGAGGGATTGGGGGCAGGAGGAGAAGGGGACGACAGAGGATGAGATGGCTGGATGGCATCACGGACTTGATGGATGTGAGTCTGAGTGAACTCCAGGAGATGGTAATGAACAGGGAGGCCTGGTGTGCTGCGATTCATGGGGTTGCAAAGAGTCGGACACGACTGAGCGACTGAACTGAAACTGAACTGAACTGAATAATTAGCAGTGTTGAGCATCTTTTCATATGCCTGTTGATGATCTGTATGTCTTTGGAAAAATGTTTAGAACTTCTGGCCATTTTTTGATTGGGTTGTTTGTTTACCCAGTTGTACATTTTGGAAATCAGTCCCTAGTTGTCCACATCATTTGCATATATTTTCTCCCATTCTGTAAAAGCGTGTAAGTTGGATTAGTTCCATTTGTTTATTTTTGTTATTCTGTTGCCTTGGGAAACTGACCTAGAAAACACTGGTATGGGGACTTTCTGAGTGGTCCAGTGGCTAAGACTCCATGCTCCCAGTGCAGGGGAACCCCGGTTCAATCCCTGGATGAGGAACTAGATCCCACATGCTGCAACTAAAAAGATCCTGCATGCCACAATGAAGATAGAAGATTCCATGTGCCACAACTAAGACTTGGTGCAGCCAAAAAAAAAAAAATTGGTATGAATTACGTCAGAATGTTTTGCCTATGATCCCTTCTAGGGAGTCTCATGGTGTAATTTTATGTTTGTCTTCAAGCCACTTTATTTTCACTTACAGTGTGAGGGAGTATTCTAACTTCATTGGTTTACATGAAGCTGTCCAGCTTTCCCAGTACCACTTGTTGAAAGAGATTGTCTTTTCTCCATTGTATATTCTTGCTTCCTTTGTCAAAGATTAACTGACTGTAGGTGTGTGGTTTTACTTCAAGGCTGTCTGTCCTGTTCCATTGATCCACATGTCAGTTTTTGTGCCAATAACATGCTGTTTTGATTGGCCTTATGGTACTGTCTGCAGTCTGAGAGGGTTAGGCCTCCTGCTTTGTTCTTTTCCTTCAGGAAAAGAATTGTTTTGGCAATTCTGTGTCTCTTATGGTTCCATATGTATTTTAGGATTATTTTAGTGCTGTGGAAAATGCCATGAATAATTTGATAGGGATTGAATTACATCTTCAACGTTCAACGTACAGTTTTATATACCTAAACTTTTTACTTTCTTTTTTTAAAATTCGTATATAGTTGATTTACAGTGTTGCAGGTATACAGCCAAGTGATTCCATTATTTTTATGTCTTTTTCAGATTCTTTTCCATTATAGATTATTTAAAGATATTGAACATTATTCCCCGTGCTATATACAATAGGTCCTTGATGTTTATTTTTATATATAGTAGTGTGTTTCTGTTGATCCCAGATTCCAAATTTATCCCTCTTCCCCTATATCTGGGTCTTTTCCTGTTTTGTAAATAAGTTCATTTGTATCTTTTTTTTTTAGATTCCATATATAAGTGATATTATATGGTATTTGTCTAATAACCATAAGTGTTTTTTTCTATGTCTATGAGTCTCTGTTTTGTAAATAAGAGCTTTTGTATTATTTTTTAGATTCCATATTTGCATGATAGCATAATGGTATTTCTTTCTCTGACTTCACTTAGTCCGGTAACTTCTAGGTCCCTCCGTGTTGCTGTAAACAGCATTATTTCATTCCTTTTATGTTTTATTAGTCCATTGTTTATATATACCACATCTTAATCCATTCCTCTGTTGATGGACATTTAGGTGCTTCCATGTCTTGGATATTGTGAACAGTGCTGCAAAGAACACTGGGGTGCATATATCCTTTCAAACCAAGTTTTTTTTATGTTGCTGTAAACAGCATTATTTCATTCCTTTTATGTTTTATTAGTCCATTGTTTATATATACCACATCTTAATCCATTCCTCTGTTGATGGACATTTAGGTGCTTCCATGTCTTGGATATTGTGAACAGTGCTGCAAAGAACACTGGGGTGCATATATCCTTTCAAACCAAGTTTTTTTTCCAGATATGTGCCCAGGAGTGGGACTGCTGGATTATACACTAACTTTACTTTTAGTTTTCTGAGGAGCCTCTGTACTGTTCTCCACTGTGGCTCTCTGAGTTTACATTCACCACCAGTGTGCGAGGGTTCCTTTTTTCCCACACCCTCTCCAGCATTCATGTTTTGTAGACTTTTTGATGACAGCCATTCTGACTTGCGTGAGGAGTCACCTCACTGTGGATTTGGTTGCATTTCTCTAACAGTCAGTGAAGCTGGATGCCTTTTCATGTGCTTGTTAGCCATCTGTATGTCTTCTCTGAACAACATGTAGGACTTCTGCCCATTTTTTTTGGGCCAGAATTCTTTAAAAATATTGAGCTGTTTGTGTCTTTTCATGACTGACTGCATGAAAAGGTTTTGTTTTATAAATTAAAGGGGACATCAGGTGGTAAGCCATACCTTCTCACTTTCAGTATCCAGGGCTGACGTAGCTTCATCCAGCAGTAGGATGCGGGGCTGTCGGATGAGGGCTCGGGCGATAGCAATCCTCTGCTTCTGTCCCCCGGAAAGCTGAGTCCCCTTGTCTCCCACTCTTGTTTCATATTTCTGCAAGTTAGCCATTAATAAAGTTAGTATTCTAGTTTAGAAAAATCCTAATAGTATATTGAATAAACTTTTGTTTAACACTTGACAGTTATAGAAAAAATATGTCACATAAACTATGACGTGCATTTACTTTTTTTAACGTGAACATTCATTTTCAAAATCAAACTAGAATGTTAATGATCTTAGTTTTCATTTCATTTCATATCCTGCAACAAATTGTCCAATTCCCGTCATTATCTGAACAGTTCCCTTCTCCAGGGGATCTTCCCAACCCAGGGATTGAAGTCTCTTGCATTGCAGAGGCTTCCTGGTGGCTCAACGGTAAAAAATCTGCCTGTAATGCAAGAGACCTGGGTTCCATCCTGAGGTCAGAAGATGCCCTGGAGAAGGGAATGGCTACCCACTCCAGTATTCTTGCCTGGAGAATTCCATGGACAGAGGAGCTTGGAGGGCTACAACCCATATGGTCACAAAGTGTCGAACACAACAGAGCAACTAACACTTTTCTTTCACTCCTGCATTACAGGCAGATTCTTTACTATCTCAGCCACCAGGGAAGCCTCATTTGCTGTCACTGGAGTCCTAAAATGGTTACATGTCAGTGTTCAACATTATTAATTTAAAATATTCACATGACCCACACAGAATCTAACTTATTCTTTTTTAAAGTTATTCATTCACTTAAATATTTACTGACTACCTGTGGGAAGTATAAAAATGAATTTACCTCTATTCTTACCCTTAAGGAATTGTAATCGAGAGAAAAAATACATAGCACGCAATATAATATTACTTGTAACAGAAAATTGTGTCACTGAATTCTTAGTTTTCAAATCCATATTGATCTCACTGCAATTTGGCTATAGTCACAGCAGCTAAAGTAAAGTGAAGTCGCTCAGTTGTGTCTGACTCTTTGCGACCCCATGGACTGTAGCTTACCAGGCTCCTCCGTCCATGGGATTTTCCAGGCAAGAGTACTGGAGTGGGCTGCTTTTTCCTTGTCCGGGGGATCTTTCCAACCCAGGGATCAAACCCAGGTCTCCTGCATTCCAGACAGGCACTTTACCACCTGAGCCACCAGGGAATCCCCAAGGTTGTGTTGCCTGCCCGTCGGGGACTTGAACCCTGGTCTCCCACGTGACAGGCGGGGATACTCAGTACTATACTAGCGAGGATGGCAGCTAATGAGGTAATAAATAAGGAGTGCTGGCGACTGGAAATTGGAGAGTACACATCCTCTCCAAAGAAAACACTAAAGAAAAACAGCCTTATGACAAAATTAACTCAAAGTGGATAATGAAATTAAAACTAAATTGTAAAACCATAAATTTAGAAAATAACCAGTGGAGAAAATCTTTAGGACCAAGGCCTAGACAAAGAGTTCTCAGACTTGACAACAAAAGTACAATCTGTGAAAGGAAATAAAGGATGGTGATTGAAGCCATGAAATTAGAAGACGCTTACTCCTTGGAAGAAAAGTTATGACCAACCTAGATAGCATATTCAAAAGCAGAGACATTACTTTGCCAACTAAGGTCCGTCTAGTCAAGGCTATGGTTTTTCCTGTGGTCATGCATGGATGTGAGAGTTGGATTGTGAAGAAGGCTGAGCGCCAAAGAATTGATGCGTTTGAACTATGGTGTTAGAGAAGACTCTTGAGAGTCCCTTGGACTGCAAGGAGATCAGCCCTGGGATTTCTTTGGAAGGAATGATGCTAAAGCTGAAACTCCAGTACTTTGGCCACCTCATAAAAAGAGTTGACTCATTGGAAAAGACTCTGATGCTGGGAGGGATTGGGGGCAGGAGGAGAAGGGGACGACTGAGGATAAGATGGCTGGATGGCATCACTGACTCGATGCATGTGAGTCTGAGTGAACTCCGGGAGTTGGTGATGGACAGGGAAGCCTGGCGTGCTGCAATTCATGGGGTCGCAAAGAGTTGGACACAACTGAGCGACTGAACTGAACTGGGACCTCATCAAAATTAAAAACTTAAGCTTTGCAAAAGACCCTGTTAAAAGGATGAAAGAACTACAAACTGGGAGAAAATATTTGGAAACTACATTTCCAACAAAGGACTTACTAGTAAGTAGAACATATAAAAATCTGTCAACACTCAACAGTAAAAAACAGTTCAATTAGAAAATAGGCAAAATACATGAAAAGACATTTCATCACAGAGGAAATATAAATGGCAAATAACTATATAAAAATGTTCAACATCTGCTATTAGGAAATGCAAATTAAAATCACAATAAGATATCACTGTGTACCTATCAGGATGGTAAAGTTGCAACAGCAAATGTTGGCAAAGATTCAAAGAAACTATATCTTTCATTCCTGCTGATGGGAATGTGAAGTGGCAACACCACTTGAGAAAACTGTTTAGCCATTTCTTATAAAATTAAACAACCAATCACTATATGGTCTAGCAGTTATACTCCTGGGCATTTATCCCAGAGAAATGAAATTCAGGTTCACACTAAAACCTGTACACAAATACTTATAGCAGTTTTACTCTTAAAAGCCCAACTGGAAACAATACACCTCAATAGGTGACTAGTTTAAAAAGCTGCAGGTCATACAGTAGCTCTAGTTTAAGGAACCACTATACTGTTCTCCATAGTGGTTGCACCAATTTACATTTCCACCAACAGTGATAGGAGCATTCTCTTTTCTCTGCAAAACAGAAATAGAGTTACAGATGTAGAAAACAAACACGGTTACCAGGAAGGAATGGGGAGGAGGATGTTAAATTAGGAGACTGGGATTGACATACACTCCACTGTATATGTAAAAGAACTAATTACGACCTACTGTACAGCACATGGAACTGTGCTCAATACTCTGTAATGGCCTCTGTGGGAAAAGAATCTTAAAATTGAGTGTATGTGGAGACACACATATATACATAATGTATAATCATATATATATGATTCACTTTTTGTATACCTGCAACTAACACAATATGGTAAACCAACTATACCCCAATAAAAGATTTTAAAAGCTGCAGGCCATCCAGACCATATATCCATCTGATTCAGTAATAAAAAGGCATGAACTACAGTTAATACAGAAGAGCTTCAGGGAATTACGCCGAGTGAAAATGCTAATCTCATGCTTATATACTGTACATGTCTATATCACATTCTGAAAGTATGACAGAAATGGAGAACAGTTATTGTTGCCAGGGGTTGTGGAGAGTGAGGGTAAGGAGGAGGGGTGTGAACGGAAAGGTAACATGAGGAATCTGTGGTGATGAAAACGTTCCATATCCTGACTGGAGCAGTGGATGTGAGTCTACACATGCAATAAAAGTGAAGAGAACTAAATACACATGTATACAAATGCATACAAGCAAAACCTGTGAATTCTGAATAAGGTCAGTGGGCTGTATCAAATTAGTATCATGGTTGCAATACTCTATCACTTTTGCAAGATGTCAAAACTACGTCAAAGGTACATATGATCTCCATATTCCTTACAACTGCACGTGAATCTATAATTACCTCAAAATAAAATGTTTCTTTATAAAAGAAAGTGCCATAAGGGGTAAAGCAAACAGGGCTATAGTGCGAATGCAGCCCACAAAAAACAGTTTCGGGTGACTTAACGATTGCCTCATGTGCTTCCCATGACGTTGGTACAAGATAAACACCACAACTAATATTTCCATTTACCAATAAGGACACTTGGTATCATGGACTTCAGTGTGTGGTCCAAGGTCACAGTGCTAGTCAGAAGCCAACTCTGGGCCCTGCTGGAGGAGCAACACAGTCTGCAGTCAATTCCGACTGCATCCAGAAGTCACCAGCTCACTTACGTGGGGCAAGGTCTCGATGAAGGGATGGATGTTGGCTGCCTTGGCCGCGCTCACAATCTCAGGCATGGGCACAGGCCGGCTGGTGTCCCCATAGGCGATGTTGTCTGCAATGCTGCAGTCAAACAGGATGGGCTCCTGGGACACGATTCCAAGTTGGGCTCTGAGCCACTGGATGTTGAGCTTCTTTGCTTCGTGACCATCTAGAAGCTGAAAACCAAACTCCACAAACTGTAAGAAGGACTTAAACAAACAACCAAAACTGAACAGTATGTTACTAAGAGGACTGTGGCACATGGACATTGGCAGCTTGTGAAATACCAAGCCTCACCGCCTGTAAGCTCTCACACTGTAAGAGCCTGTAAGACCCACCCAGCCAACAAAAAGATTTTTTTTTAAATGGCAACTCAGCCATCCTTCCTTGTTCTACCTGGGAAAACGGTAGCACATTTGGCCCTGTCTTTCCACATTACTCTCTCTGTTCCTGTCTGCCTTCATCCAGGCAAGTGTACCATCCTCTGCCTTCACCACAATATTGTAAAGTAATTAGCCTCCAATTAAAATTAATTAATTAAAAAAAAAAAACAAGCAATGCAGTGTCCTACTTGTATCTGCTGTTGCCTGAACAGCTCTGACCTTTCACCTTGACACTGTGCCCCTTCTCCAGGCACACCAGGAAGAAAAGCAGATCAGTAGCAGGGCCCCACATTCTGAAAGCTGCTTATCTCCTGGCTTAGCCCCCTCACCTCTCTTAGCCCCCTCATCTCTCTTTCCCCTGAGAACCAGCAGTCTTCACCTACCCTCACTGTTGGCTAAGATGGCAAAGAATCTGCCTGCCAATGCAGGAGACTGGAGTTCAATACCTGGGTTGGGAAGATCCCCTGGAGAAGGGAATGGGAACCCACTCCAGTATTCTTTCCTGGAAAATTCCATAGACAGAGAACCTGGTGGGCTACAGTCCATGGGGTCGCAGAGTTGGACAGGACTGAGTGACTAACACACAAGGACCAGAGTTTAACGGAAAGTGGACAAGTTCAAGAGTAGTATCCTTATCTTTGGTGGTGGTTTTAGTTTTTGTTTGTTGGAAGCAGGAGGCCTGATGCTTCTAGAGGAGCCTCATGATGTGCTGAGGATACGGCTTCCACAGTGCAAAGGACACGGTGAAGAAATACACATGAGTCCAACTAGTATTTGCCTTTTATGAAAGAAATCCCCACAGAGGATTAGCACAGCATATCTGCAGAGCACTGTTGAGCTGGTTTGCCCATATTCATATCTTCATAGTAATTGTAATACTGGAAACGTAAGATTTTCCCCCAAAGAAACAACTCAAGAAGGTTTAACATTCTGGTGACTGTCTACATGGGGGTTGGCTCCCTGGGCCAGGTCGGTGGGTACCATCCCAAGGTAATGGGAGATGCAGGCGTTATTGGTAAGAGCCACACTTCCGCTCGAAGAGGGCCAGGGGCTAGATACCAACAACATCAGTGCTAAAAGCCAAATAGTAGAGCCCTGGAGGTAAAGATCAAAGAGAGCCTCAAGTTCAGGGTTAGAGAGAGGGCCAAGCAGAAGGGAGGGGAGGGAGTCTGGGAATCTGCTCAGAGCTCTGGCAGGAGTGTGTGGTTACCTTTATAACCCAAGAAGCAAATGTGTGTTCACATGGGGGGATCCGGCTGGCACAAAGGGGTAGAGACCAACTTCATACTCAGTCCTTTCTGAACTCCACTCAGTTCCAGATATTCTTCCTGACTGTCCCCATATATTTGTCTGACTGTGGGTACAGGTTTGGGATCCATAGAATGTGGTCATTTTTTCATTAAGATTATAGGTCTTGCCCAAAAGTGCCTTAAAGTAGGTTACTGATCTCAGAAAACATGCTCACCACTGTGCCAGCCAAGGGATTGTAGAACCGCTCCAGGAGCTGGACGACCGTGCTCTTCCCGCAGCCGCTGCTGCCCACCAGGGCCAGCGTCTGGCCCTTCTTCACCTCCAGGCTCAGCCCCCGAAGCACAGGCACGTTTGGCCGGGTAGGGTAGCTGAACACGACTTCATTAAGTGTCACATTCCCTTCAAACTTATCCTAAAAAATAGGTATGCTTATATTGCTATTATAGTTAGTCTGGTAAATCATTGGAATAAAAAGTATAAATTCAAGGAGCCTTTAACAGACACTACAGCAGGGTAACATAAAATCTGTGTTCAGCTCAAGTAGTGGCACCAGGGAGTATTGGTAGCAAGTTGTTTTAAAATGAAGATGGGAACCAGGGGTACGGGTTAAAGAGAGTCATATTATAGAGTTGTCATATGTACAAAATGAAGATGGAAACCAGGGCTACAGGTTAAAGAGAGTCATATTTTAGAGTTGTTATATATACAAAATGAATATGGGAACCAGGGGTTCAGGGTAAAGAGAGTTGTAGTGTTGTTGTCTAAACTCAAAATTTCTGGGAACCAGGGGTTCAGGGTAAAGAGAGTTGTAGCGTTGTTGTCTAAACTCAAAATTTCTGGGTCTCCAAAGACAAATATTTAGTGTTCCCAAATGATAATTTTGCAGCAGAAGCCAAGTCAATGACTCAAGGCTCAAAGGCGTGGGGATTTAGAGCAGTCTTGGTGGATAGCCCTTAACTCTAGCCCTGCAGCTTCTTTAACTCACTCACTTGGCACAGTAGTTTTATCCTCCTACTCTGAATAAAGTAGCTGTCTTATCATTTATACCACAATCATTACACCAGGTGATGAAAGCCACATTGCTAATGCAGTTACTCACAATATTAAAGCCACATACCTTCCCTCAGATGACTGAATTTTCACGGAAATTATTTAGTTCTAGTACATCTGGATATTTGGTGGTTGTTTTTTTTCACTTTTGATGTGCTCAACTTCAGAATCCTTGCAACTCTCTATGAAATTTGAAAACGCCAGGAAAGTTGGCCAAATATTATTAGCCCTGTAACTACCACAAAGCTAGTGAAGTCAATGTCAGCATAATCACTATAAATTTATCTTGTGGTTACGATTGCCACTTGACATCTGCCTCTCATCTGCAAGGGCTAAGCCACAAACTGCTACAGCTGCTGACCTTCAACACTCCCCAAAAGGGGTTCAGGGCAAAGATCAGGAATGAGGCACCCTATGCTCTGGGAAAACACTGGCAGAACAGGCCTACAGACAGACATTTTCAGGGGAGAATTTCATGAACCCAGTTTCTTGCATTGTCTCATAACTAGAAAAGCACTAAAATCATCAGCAGAGACATCTGTTACTCGTGACTAGCAGAAAACCTCTGCCAAAATGTGTGCCTGACCGCAGGTACTCCCTCCAGTAAAATCAAATGGAACACTGACATTCCCCCACCTCTTCGGAGCAGTCTCTCAGAGCTATCTCCTGGCTATTGGCCTTATTTTGCCCCCAATAAAACTTAACTCACAACTCTCACATTGTGCTTTTCCCCTTTTTTTCCAGTCGACATGATCTAGCAGACAGAAAACCTTGAGGAAAAAATTAACCAAGTGCTCATGAGACAGCAAGGAACTCACGGGCCTCAGGCCTTCTTCACTGTGGCTGTCAATCAGAGGCTGTCTTTCAAACAGCTTGAATAAGTGGGCTGCAGACAGCTTGGCTTTAGCATAGTCTGGAGCGAAGGAACTAGCATGTCCCAGAGCCACGGCGCCCAACACAATCGCTGAGAACACCCTAGATGGAAGCAGAGGAATTTTGAAAATTAGTGTATGTGCAAGAGCTGACTCATTGGCAAAGACCCCGATGCTGGCAAAGATGGAGGGCAGGAGAAGAAGGCGATGACAGAGGATGAGATGGTTGGATGGCATCACCAACTCAATGGACTTGAATTTGAGCAAACTCTGGGAGATGGTGAAGGACAGGGAAGCCTGGCGTGTGGCAGGCCACAGGGTCACAAAGGGTTGGAAACAACTAAGCTCTGACTTTCTTCAGCACTTCTCATTTCTTGGATTTCATGGAACTTTGTAAAGTCCTTCTCTCTCCAGAAGTTCCTGATCAGAGAATCAGAATTCTACTGATAATTCTCAAGTAATTCTACTGATTAGCTGCATATCCTGTTTAGAGTTGAGGGAACTGGAGCTCTGGGTGCTGAAGGGACTTGATCAGGAGCAGATGAGGAGTGAGACTTCCTCCTGACGCTATAGCCCTGACCTCCAGACAGTGGCTTCCACAACCCCACGCCCACCTCTCCACTGGGCAAACGATAATCATCGGTACTATGCTTAAAGAATTCTTATTAGGCAAAATAAGCCTTTACTACAAACAGCTTTTCTCTTATAAGTAAAATATCTATTTCTACAACCCTCAAAAAGCAATCGTCTTAGCCTAAAGGTCTGTTCTCCGGTTTAAAAAAATGGATATGGATGATAACATGTAGGAAGAACTAAAGATTCTGAGATCTGCGTGTGCGTGCTCAGTCACTCAGTCATGTCTAAATCTTTGTGACCTTATAGCCCACCAGGCTCCTCTGTCCATGGGATTCTCAAGGCAAAAATACTGGAGTGGATTGCTGTGCCTTCCTCCAGGAGATCGTCCTGACCCAGGGATGGAAACTGCATCCCTTAATGTCTCCTGCATTGGCAGGTAGGTTCTTTACGATTAGTGCCATTTACAAAGCTATTTACTTCTGGCATCAGAGCTCCCCAAAGAAAGAGGAGCATAGGAAGATCTCTAATAACGGAGAACTTAAAAAAAATTTCCCCCAAACTTCTAAGGTTTGGTTTTTTTTAAGCTGTTTGTATTGTCTCTTTGAGCTACATTCAGATTAGTGAGACTAAAGTTCCACAAGCTTGAAAAAACCTGAATCAAATTGAATGAAACTCCATGCACTGAGTTTTCTCTACTTTGCTTCTGTCCCCTGATACGGATTAGATAATTCTGGACTGGGTATCATGGCACTTGGCTTCTTGTTTTGGTTTGGTAAGTCAATTTTTTTTCTATTTTTAAATTCTATTTTAAAATTTGAAGTATAGTTGATCTTACAAGATTGCGTTAATTATTGCTGTGCAGCAAAGTGTAAACCTAATTATTAAAGTGTGTTTTAAGTACACGAGGCAGCGGATGGTGAGTAGAGTATTCATGTAAATACCTGAGAAGTGAGTGAGTGAAGTCACTCAGTCGTGTCCGACTCTTTGTGACGCCGTGGACTGCAGCCTACCAAGCTCCTCTGTCCATGGGATTCTCCAGAAAAGAATACTGGAGTGGGTTGCCATTTCCTTCTCCAGGGGATCTTCCCGACCCAGGGATTGAACCTGGGTTTCCACATTGGAGGCAGACGCTTTAACCTCTGAGCCACCAGGGAAGCCAAATACCTGAGAAGGTTGATTACCAAAAAACCAGCCAGTTGGGAATTACCACGCGGAGTATGCATACTGTCTAGAAAAACACCATTGAAGAAATTGGCCCTGCTTTTGAAAGCTGTCTTATTTTTACCTTTAAAATGTTAAATCTTGGGTAATTGGAAGATAGCCTTTAAAGGCTTTCATACTAAGGCTGCATTGCAAGCTCTGTAGGAAGGCCAGCAGCTAGACAGTATGCATACTCCGTGTCGTAATTCCCAACTGGCTGTTTGCATCTGTCTCTCTGAAACCACTTTTTACTCTCCATCTCTACCTGACACCATCCTCCTTCCTCTGTGCCTTAGAGGCTGACCTACAGGGACTGCATCAAAAAGTTTCCTGCTCCTCTGGCTCCTGATGGTGTTTGGGAAGGGCCAGCATAGTAGGGATGGAGGCTGGAGGAGAGGGGCCGCGGCATTTGTTGTGTTAGCCCCTTTCCTGGTGGATACTTGTGGTATCTCCCCTAACACCGCATGCTGGGTTCTGAAAATCCCTCCCTCTTCTTGCCCTTTAGGCTTAAGTAACATCCTGGTGGTTCCTAGCTAGGCACTGCTGACCTTGATACATCTCACACCTTTAAAAATAGACCCTTAATTTTTTAAACTGGGGGATAATTGCCTTACAATGTTGTGTTAGTTTCTGCTGTACAACAATGTATACATATATCCCCTCCCTCTTGAGCTCCCTCCTCCGCCCCATCCCTCCTCCCTAGGTCATCACAGAGCACCAAGCTGAGCCCCTGTGCTATATAGCAGCTTCCCACTAGCTATCTGTTTTATGCATGGTCATTTATACATGTCAATGCTACTCTCCCAATTAGACCCCGTACTTTGCAAGACCATTTGTCCCTGCTAGGATCCTGACTGATGCAAAGATATATATTCCTTTTTCATGGTTATTTTAATTTTGGATGAAAACAAAAGAACAGCTTGTAAACTCTTTCACTTTGTCTGTCTTGACCCTGTTTTTTTTTTTTTTCAGTTGTTTGCTACTGCTTTAAAAATCATCCCATCACACCAGAAATATCCCAAGTGATCTTAAAAGAATAGCTTCCCCTTGGCAAGACTCAGCTGCAACCTAATTGAATGTATTTGGCATATTTTGAAAGACCATTGGTTAGCCTTGGAAACCAAGACAACAGGAAGGCTAAGAGGCAAGAGTGGGCAGGGTCATCCCAGGTCTGGTTAGGGAAGACAGTCTTTCCCAGATTTCACTCATGCAGTCCTATCCCACTGGCAAGGCCATCTTTGGCTGCCCATAAATGGTAAGCTATTTCACCTCTACAGTTTTCTAACTATGTTTTATTTCCACACTGAGAATACCAGCTATCCTCCTGTCCTATGTATTACTAGAAGTCTGGTTTATGATCGTGTTCACTAGCTTGGTTGACTTCAGTCCACTCGATAAATGAAACTATCCTTGGAGTACTGACGACATCCAATTTCTAGAGTAGATTAAACTCTGTGGCTTCATCACAAATTAGTTTTTCAGTCTACTACAAACTTTTGCGTAGACCTACTGAAGCTCTGTTATGGAATAATCTCAATAAATTTAAAAAGATTACTTACAGAATAACATCTCTGAAGCGCATGTGTCCATTTACGATGAGATAGGCACCAAATCGAAAACAACCAGCATAGGAAAAATACATAAATGCTTGGGAAATACTAAAACTAAGCCCATAGACATGTGCCTTCCGCACAGAATTCCTGAAAAGCAAATTAGTATATCTGTAACCATCTCTTCAGCCTCTTTAACACTGGGTTATACAACTAACACAGCTCCTAAGTTTAGTCTACCCGTTAAATTCTGCTCCCAGTTATAATCAGAGGAGGTGATTTAACCTCTCTATATATTGGTTTTCTGATTTGTAAGAGGGGGATAACCAGGATATACAAAACTGCTTTGAGATCTAAATAGATAATATAAATGTTTAGCATAGTACTTAGCTCACAGAGGATGTTCAAATGATAGTTGCTATTCTTATTACACATGAATATCTAGTAATTCAGACATTCAACACATGAAATAAGCATGATTGTTGTGTCAAAAACAAAGGATGTCAGAGTTAAGACTAAAGTTTGAATTGTCTAAATTCGATTGTCTAATATTATTATCTCATCTTCTGTGACTAGTTATAGTCTCTTATGTTTTGGATTATAGTCAGTTTGTGTTTTGGGTTTGGAAAAGTAGGGTCAGTGAGATCTACAGGGGCATATCAGGACTTCTTCCTGGAACTGGATCCCTCTAGCCCAAACACAATTTGTTCTGCATTATTTCTAATTAGACCTCATGCTATCCTCTACTAGTTTCGCTACTTTATTGCATTTCATTATTCTAAATCCTACAAAAGAATAGTAATTCATTTACTTTCAGATTAGAAGGAAGGCACTTGGCAAGACAGAAAATTCAAAGTATTACTTATTTGGGCTAGTTTAACTTATGTGCTGTAAGCATAGTATTACAATACTTAATGGTACTGAACAATTTACAGTGCTCCTGCATGTATGTCAAACATCAAAGGGACAGAAAAATGTCGCTACATGAAGTATACATAACTAAGAAGGTGGAGACACTGAGAAATTCACAACTATCTCTGTCCAAATATGTAAGTGTTCGAAACCACTGTTCTAGTCCACAAAGTTGTGATTCAGCTTGTATTCAGTTCTGTTAGTGCTAAAATATCTCCATTCATGAGAACGGGCCCTAGTTGGAAACAAGTGGGAAACAGATGCTGGAGGCTTATTGAGTTGCTCAAGAATAAACAAGAGAAACAGACTGTGTGTCTTTGTTTTCAGAATAGGATGGATCTGGCCCTCATCCAGAGAGCAAGGAAAATACTTTAACCCCAAAGCAAGTCTCATCTTTGGTTTCAGTTCAGTTCAGTCGCTCAGTCGTGTCTGACTCTTTGCGACCCCATGAATCGCAGCACGCCAGGCCTCCTTGTCCATCACCAACTCCTGGAGTTCATTCAGACTCATGTCCATCGAGTCCATGATGCCATCCAACCATCTCATCCTCTGCCGTCCCCTTCTCCTCTTGCCCCCAGTTCCTCCCAGCGTCAGAGTCTTTTCCAGTGAGTCAACTCTTCACATGAGGTGGTCAAAGTACTGGAGTTTCAGCTTTAGCATCATTCCTTCCAAAGAAATCCCAGGGCTGATCTCCTTCAGAATGGATTGGTTGGATCTCCTTGCAGTCCAAGGGACTCTCAAGAGTCTTCTCCAACACCATACTTCAAAAGCATCAATTCTTTGGTGCTCAGCCTTCTTCACAGTCCAAGTCTCACATCCATGCATAACCACAGGAAAAACCATAGCCTTGACTAGACGGACTTTAGTTGGCAAAGTAATGTCTCTGCTTTTGAATATGCTATCTAGGTTGGTCATAACTTTTCTTTCAAGGAGTAAGCATCTTTTAATTTCATGGCTGCAATCACCATCTGCAGTGATTTTGGAGCCCAAGAAAATAAAGTCTGACACTGTTTCCACTGTTTCCCCATCTATTTCCCATGAAGTGATGGGACCGGATGCCATGCTCTTCGTTTTCTGAACGTTGAGCTTTAAGCCACCTTTTTCACTCTCCACTTTCATCTTTTGTTTAGTCTTACACAATCCAAAGAAAATAAAGGCTTGAGCAACTGCCTAAAAGAATGTTTACCTGAATCACCAGATGCGTTGTTTATGTTGCTTGCATTGGTTTAAAAACAAAAAAAAAGTACTTGTGCAGCCCTCTGTTCCTGTTAGCTCTCAGAGACCCAATCGTACTATTTTTATGAGAGATGCAAAAATCCAATCCTATAGTTCAACTGCATCAAAAACTTACTTGTTTTCACTGAGATAATTATTGAAAAAAGGTCATCCTTATAATCATATCAGTTTGTAGCAGCAATAAAAACGGCAATCAAAAATTCAGCCTAAAAATTGCAATCACTAATACTAGGTTCTTAGTAACAATCATATGCTCATTACCTGTAAGCTCCATACAATTTTTCAACGTACATGGATTCAAATTTTCTTTCTTGTGTCAAGGATACAACTGTCCTAATATTTTCTATTGCCTCTGTTGCAATCTGTGACATAGAACAGATCTTGATTAGAAGTGGGGCTTTTACTTCTGAAATAATAAATAATAATACTTCTGAAATAATAAATAATAATACTTCTAAAATAATAAATAATAATACTTCTGAAATTAATAAATATACATATATTTCTTATATATATATATAATTAAGTCTCAGGGTTCAGTCCAAAGAACTCCAAAGGTTGCATTGATGAGTTTTCAGCTCCTTCAGTTTGTAGAGCGTGCTCATAATGTGTTATTCAAGACAAGTTCTGTGAGAAACCTGGGGCATCTTAAAAGCACCACTGGTTGTGCTATTATGTATGGTGGGCAAGCCTTCCTATGCCCTATGCTGAGACAGATCAGCTTAGGGCAAGAACAGTGGTCTGGACATGAAACCTAGTTCTATTCCCAGCCTTGCCACCACCTTGCCACTTGACTGGCTTTAGTCAAACTCGTCTGTGACTTGGCTTTCTTTATAGGGTAGGATCTTAGGAGAGATAGTCATGCTAAGTCACTTCAGTCGTGTCTGACTCTCTGCAACCCCATGGACTGTAGCCTGCCAGGCTCCTCTAACCATGGGCTTCTCCAGGCAAAAATACTGGAGTGGGTTGCCATTTCCTCCTCCAGGGGATCTTCCAAACTTAAGGAATGAGTCTCTGTTGGCAGGTGGGTTCTTTACCACTGGATTTCTAAGGGTCTACTGAAGGTGCAATCATTTCTTCCCCAAGGTACACTGCTTCTTAGGAAAGAAAATGCTTATCCTCATTTGAGAACATTCCAGTTGTAAACGCTGCGACCTTGTCTTAATTGTGAAATTAAGGACAGACACCTGACTGATTTAGGCCACTTGGATTTAGTTTCTGCACTTGAAGGCAACTCTGTGACTTGGGAGGGCCTGCAGATACAGAGGTTAAGGTCACCAGGGCATGTGTAGGAAGCTGGCCTGAACATTCAGTGACTGAGGAACAGAACAAATGTCTAGACAGACTCAGAGACGAGAGAGCCAGTGGCTCTAAGAGGGGAGCCGCTGGGGGCCCTGCAGGTAACATCAGCTGTCTGTGCTCCCCACACTCCCGCATGTCCTTAGAGCAAACCCTTTGACCCAAATCCGCCAGAGTGGTTTTCTGATTGTGACAACTAAACCACCCCTGACTGAAGTTAGTTGTCTGTGACTCTGCTATTTAGCCTAAATCACAGTTCTGCAGTTGATTCCTCTAAACCATTGGCACAAAGAGCATGAGGTAAAAATCTGAAATGAAACTTAGGTTGGAGACTTTTATCTCAGTTCTCAGTTTCTGGAGCCCGATGAAAGAAAGATATTCAATACTTTGAGCTGAAGAGCCTTTTATCTTTATTATAAATGAAACATCTAACAGTAATCACAGCCGGAATAGAGAACGTGCTCAGTCATGTCCGACTCTGCAACACCCTGGCCTATAGCCCACCAGGCTCCTCTGTCCGTGGGATTTCCCAGGCAAGAATACTGGAGTGGGGTGCCATTTCCTCCTCCAGGGCATCTTCCCAATCCAGGGATCAAACCCACATCCCCTGCATCTCCCGAATTACAGGTGGCTTCTTTACCGCTAAACCACCTTGGAAGCCCCAGAATAGAGAATGCAGATGGGCTTTTACTCTGTGCCAGATATTACCTCATGTGACAGCCCTGTGGAGGTTCATGTTCTTATTCCTGTTTGCACAAGTGAGCTGAGGCACAGAGCAGAGAAGTGACTTGCCTAAGGCTCCAGGGTTCGTGAGTAGGCGGGACAGGATTTCCTACCAGGCTGTTTGGTGCCAAGTCCCTGCTCTTGACCCAGCATGCTCTTCTACGTCCCCTGCTTTGCAGTTTACACAAGGAGAAACTAGTTGTTAGGGCTTTCACTCAGCTTCTCATTTTCTGGTCCCTGGATCAGGTGCTTCGAGGGTTCATTCTGGGTCAGTAGGCCCCATGTGTATCTTAGTCAGCAGGCAAGGCCTGAGTCAAGAGGGTGACTAAACAGCCTCTCTCCCCTCTTCCTAGTCCAGCAACCAGCATCCTCATTACTAAGCCTCTTTGGAAAATGAAAATGGGAAATTATCCCAAGTCCCCATGTTCCCGAACCATGACTAATCTGCACACAGGTCAATGAAAACTTAAAAAACAAACAAAGAACAACAGCAACAAAAAAAACAGTGGTAGAAGAGTAGAGAGCAGGGTGGGGGGGGCAGAGATTCCAAGACCTTTCTAACCCTCATTTTGGGTTAATCAGGAATTGACAGAGTAAACCAAATTGAAATATGATTGAATTGCTGATAAGTAACATTTATAATTTCTAACCTCTCATTGAAAAAACAAAACCATTATTAGGTTAAAGTAGCTACTAAAAATATTTCAGACTGGTCAGTGTGAGTTGTTCATCCTCTGATCCCTGAAACGACAGAGTAGTAGCAGAAAGGAAACTGGGACATTATCTGGTACGATTTCTCACATTATATAAGTGAAAACTGAGGGCCAGAGAAGTGGGGGATCTCCAGTATGATATACTGAGCGGCTACAAGGCCAGGACGGATGATCAAGGATGGCGTTTTGTTTGCCAAGCTGTTCCATTCTAACAGCCTTGCTCCTGCCAGAAAGCTCTGGCAACTTTCAGCGTCATTAGCCATTTTTAACAGAAGTAAGGCTCTATTAACCAGATTCAAGATGTTTTCTTCCATGTAACTGGTCTAAGAAAAAATGATCTTCATTCTACCCATTGACAATTTCCCTTCTGAGATGTGAAAAGCAGTAGGGTTCAGGAGAAAGGAAACACACACTCTGGGGTGGTTTTTAGTGGCAACAAACAAAACAAGGAAATGACGCCATAAAGGAGCCACAGCCAGCAGCCAAGAGGGTCTTCCAGGACTCTGGGTACCTGAGAGCTGAAGTCTGGGAATCATGCTGACTGTTCTTCTTCCCCATGAACGAGACATGCTATCTGCCCCACCTCGAGTAACCATAACTGTATTAAGGCCTAAGCAGTACTGTCTGTGAAAAGGCTTTGCAAATGCTGTGCTATAGAAACTACATCACAATTTTCACTATTTCTTCACCTCTTAATGTTTCAATGTAGCATAATATTTACATAAATAAGGGTAAAAAAAATTCCTGGTTGTTGTCTATACTTAACATTTAAATACATGTATGTGTAAATAAAATGTAGGCTTAACACATTTAAACCCATATGAAGAGGCTATATGGTAAAGAACTTTGAAGTAGACCAGAATTTGAACCCGAGCCATGCCTTTGTTTCATTCTTGAATCCCGCATTTGTAAAAATTGGCAAAACATTAGTACTTGACACAGGATTCTTGTGAGGATGAGTTGGAACATATAAATACTTAGAACAATAACTGGCTCAAAGTAAGGTCCAAGTTTAAGTGTGTGCCCAATTGCCATTACAATTAGAATCACAAATCTGTGAGCATTATTGCCCTCTAGTGGCTGCCTCGCTGAACTACAGAAATCACAACCGAGAAGAACAGGACTATACTTAGAACAATACACATATTTCTCTGCCTTAAGGACTCTTTATCCGTAAAACAGGGGTAACCTTTGTCCTAACAATGGCATCAGTGTACAAAGTAAAGGGTAAAATGAACTCTGAAAACTCAGAAATTTTCTGAATATAGCACTTTCTATACACTAAAAGTTTTACATTAATTATCCCATTTTCAAGATCTAGGCATTGACACAGTAAGATATTTCATACTCAGTGTTGACCACTATTAGTTTTCAGGGGCACTAACATTATCAAACTATGCACGTTGTAACAAGTCAATCAAATAAAACCCATGTCTTAACAACCATACTTATATCAACTGAAGTCTTATTTGACCCACCTTTCCAGCAGTTTCCAGTTCCTTTTTATCTCTTTTGGCATTTCCAGCCAGCAATTTCATTTCAACAATTCCTGAGACAGCAATAATTGGAACAACCGATAGCAGTAAAAGGGTTAACTGCCAACCGTAGATGAATGCTATAATAATACCAGTTCCAAGGTTAGCTGTATTCTGTGCAATCAAAGCCAACCTGGTCCCAGTGGCCTGGATGAGCAAAAGAAGAGAGGGAGCTGTATTTTAAGTTGCAGACCTGTGAGCTACAGCCTTCAGCCTCCTGGTCAGAACCATGAGACAGGGATTTATGCCTGTGCTAACATTTGCTCTCTTTCATTACAGTAAACCCAAGATGTTATTATTGTTTAGTTACTCAGTGGTGCCCAACTCTTTCGTGTCCCCATGGACTGCAGCATGCCAGGCTTCCCTGTTGTTTATTATCTCCCAGAATTTGCTCATACTCACGTCTATCGAGTCTACGATGCCATGCAACCATCTAGTCCTCTATCACCCCCTTCTCCTCCTGTCCTTACTCTTATCCAGCATTGAATGAGTTGGCTCTTCACATCAGGTGCCCAAAGTAGTCTCGTGCATCACCGGGGGGCTCTGTCTGTGCCTTTCAGCTCTCACTTCTTTCCTGACCACATGGATTCAGCATCACAGAACCAAGTCATCACTGCTCTGCTTTGGGGACAGGCTATGGGGCACATTCACTTTTTCCTGAAGGCAGTGTTTAAAGAGGAAATAAACCTCGGGCACTCTGGTCATTTTAAAGCCTGTTTGCTTCACATGTATAAGAGGGAGGCTCATGAGCTCCAACAGACCATCAGTTGCAAAGGGTACAGATCATAAGAGACCATCCCCTGGAAAGCCTTCATAAAGATGAAGTACGGTTTCCACCAATCAGAAAATGAGGGATGTCATAGGGACATCGTAGGTGGCATCTTGCATTGTGCAGAAGCAGCGAGCTTCGTGTAACAGGCCTCAGCTCCAAGGCTGGGGGCGAAAGCCCGGGAGGGGGCGGCACCTTCCTGAGCCAGTTACTGGTTCAGGGTTAGGTATGTGACCAAATTAATCTAAATCAGATTTAAAGGAAGGGTGTTGGTTTGGTGGTTGAGGTCCAGGTATGCCTTCTCTTTCGTGGGACGAAAAACAAGGACGCTTATAGCTCCAGTTGCTCCCAGAAGTCACCTTGGGCCACAAGGGAAGGAGCCTCAGGGTGAAGCCAATTCTGAGGACGGAAACCTTCTCAGAGTCAACAGACAGTCCTGGGTCCTTCTGGACACTTGTGAACCAGTGGATCCATCAACCCTGATGTCTAACCTTCCTCTTTGTTGTTTAGGCCAATTTGAGTTTTCTGTTATTTGCAGCTGAGGAGCTTAACAGTGGCAGCTATGCCGTATGTTTATCCCAAATCAAGTTAAAGAAAACAGGTAGTAGAATGAGGTCTACATACCCCTTGGACTTGGGAGGCATCCATCGCAAGTCTTGTAGAAAGTGCACCAGTACTGTTTTTATGATCATCAAACCAGCTCATGTCCTAAGGCACACAACACACCTTTAAATTAGTTCCAGATTAAAACAAGCAGAGAAAAATCTGATGAAACATCTCAAACTCTCAATGCTGAGGAAGTACACACTCTGAACTTGGGTGTTGGAGTTTAGGGGAGACCTCCCATGTGGTAGGGAGCCCAGGTCCCTGCCCTGAGCACACACTGGGAGCCCACAGGACCCTTCCCAGCTGTGCCTGGAAAGCACACCAGTGGGGGCAGAACTTATCCAGATTGCAACTGAGCTCTCTACTGCCAGCTTCACCTGAGACCGTGGCGCCTGTGGGTCCATCCACCCACTCCTCACAACCTGTGCCCCCAACACCTGCTCCCTGACAGAGCCACTCCTCTCACAAAGGGTGGTGGAGCTGGGCTGGACATGGCTCTTTCTTGTAAATTCTAGGCACGAGATCATCAGCCCTGGTTTCTCAGCATGTTCAGTTTCGTTTGTCCGAAGCAAGGATTAAAGAGTCTATCTTAGGGCTTCCCCGGTGGCTCAGCGGTAAAGAATCCACCTTCCAACACAGGACATGAGTTTGATCCCTGGTCCAAGAAGATCCCACATGCCGTGGGTCAATGCGAAGCCTGCGCAGCCCAACTATTGAGCCTGTGCTCTTGAGTCCGGGAGTCACAACTCCTGAAGCCCGTGTGTGCCCCAGAGTCTGTGCACTGCAACATGAGAAGCCCATGCCCCACAACCAGAGAGCAGGCCCCTCTTGCAGCAACTGGAGAAAAGCCTGCACAGCAATGAAGACTCGGTGCCTCCAAAAATGAATAAATAAAATTTAAAAAATTTAAAGCTTAGCTATGATTTTCATTATATGCTCCTTATCCACAGAATCTTTTAATTCATATAAAATAATTTCCCCTACATAGCAACAGTTTAAAAGACACTGAAAAAAAAGTCTTGCACAAAATCTGATACCAGCCCTGTGCCCTCCTGTGAATCGGAATGTCGTCAACTCCTGTCAACTACATGGATAATATTCTGGCCCTCTCTTAAGCCTTCTCTACAAAATAGAGACTTCATGCTTGCGCATCTTCCCACAAGTCCTGCACTAAGCTGTCACCCTCCTAACAGGGCCAACAACGCACGTGATAGTCCCAAAGGCCAGCACACCGTCTGGTACATGGTGAGTGACGCTTGAGTGAACCAACAAGTGAATTAACATGGAAGAAGAGCTCAAACAAAACTCAACGGTCAACATTTGGTGATGCCCATAGTAAGTTGTGCCAACTGTTGGGCAGAACCCCTGCCAACCACTGTTGCCTTTGTTGAAAGGCATCCTGGAGTCTCAAGTGACTCCTCAGGGCCTGCAAAGAATCCAGAAAACAGACAGATCCTTGAAGTGAGAGTATCCGCATGGATAGAGGGAGTTGCAAAATAAGCCCCCAAAGTCATGACATACTAGCCCCCATTTATTACATTAGCTAAGCCTATTCCCACAAAAACCCCAAGAGGCCTTTGGATACTGAAGGACTAGAGCAACTAGCGGGGATCAGACCAGTTCCTGCAAGAACACCCGGGGCACATGGCACAGAGGGCAGCATGTGAGGCTCGAAAGGAAAGGAAGAAACTGCTCCGGTGCGCACACCTACCTGTCTCAGCATCGCTTTAAAAGCCATCAGCCGAAGCCTTGTGGTGAGGATCTCACCAGCCTTCCCAAACGTGAAGCCCTAGGCAAGAAAAAAGCCTCTTATCTCTCTTAATCATCACCAGCATTCTGACACAGTGTGTGTATTCACATGGAATTCTATAATATTTATATGTGACCCAACTATTCAAATAACAAAGTCTATGGTCAGATACGAACTCACAGTCCCAACTTCAAATTCATGTGCTGCTAGATGTTTGCTATTACAGCTGGAAAGATAAACAGCAAGGACCTGCTACACAGCAAAGAGAACTATATTTCAGTATCCTGTGATAAACCATAATGGGAAAGAATATTTTAAAATGTTTATATATGTATACCAGAATCATTTTGCTGTACAGCAGAAATTAACATTGTAAATCAACTCCCATAAAAAAACAAAAATAAAAAATTCATATACTGGTAAATCATTGGTATGCAATAGAATCCTAAGGCCAAAATCCTTAAACATGTCTTAGAAATTGGCTTCTGACCCATTCTAAAGAAACTTCCTTTTCAAAACCCTCACGAACAATATCTTAGTGAGAATAATACCATCTTAATTACAACCTTCAGAGTGTTTCTAATGCTTGAAGCAAAATGGTCTTCAATGCAAGTAACAAAATTCTATGCTGGGAAGCATTTTGGCTCTTGAGGTGCAGAGCATACTGAAACGCAGAGACTTTGCTTTGCTGACAAAGGTCCGCCTAGTCAAAGCTATGGTTTTTCTAGTGGTCATGTATGGATGTGAAAGTTGGACTACAAAGAAGGCTGAGTGCCAAAGAACTGATGCTTTTGACTTATGTTGCTGGAGAAGGCTCTTGAGAGTCCTGTGGACTGCAAGGAGATCAAACCAATCAATCCTAAAGGAAATCATCCTTAATATTCATTGGAAGGACTGATGCTGAAGCTGACGCTCCAATACTTTGGTCACTTGATGCGAAGAGCTGACTCACTGGAAAAGACTCTGATGCTGGACAAGACTAAAGGCAGGAGGAGAAGGGGGTGACAGAGGATGAGATGGTTGAATGGCATCACCAACTCAATGGACATGAGTTTGAGTAAACTCTGAGAGACAGTGAAGGGCAGGGAGGCCTGACATGCTGCAGTCCAGGGGGTTGCAAACAGTCAGACATGAGAGCCAGACACGAATGAGTGGCTGAAAAACAACAACAAAAATTGGTCCCCAAGCTCTCTGGCATCAGGGACCAGTTTCATGGAAGACAATTTTTTGGCAGATGGGGAGATGGTTTGGGGATGATTCAAGAGCATGACATTTATTGTGCACTTTATTCCTATTAGTATTACATCCGCTTCACCTCAGATCATCAAGTATCAGATCCTGGAGGCGGGGGACCCCTGGTGTAGACAGGTGTCTCTAGTGCTGGCTCCAGGTGAGTTTGCTGCTTCCCCGTCACAGCTCTGCCTGCTCTCAGACCAGCCAGTGGTCAGTCTGCTTGTCTTCTCCCAGCATCCTTGCCAGACACTTCCCTTTTTCTAATTAGAGAGCAGCCCAGACGTCCACAGTTGGGCTTGCTTCTGGGGCCTTGGGATGGGCCTCCAGCCACGCTGTGTGTTGGTGCCGGCATGTGGGGTGCTCTTTGGGAGCGCATATCACTAAGCTGAGAGGATGGGAGATCAGTGTCCCTGTAGTCCAGGCCTAGAGTTTGCTGGTTTCCTAGAGTACCTTGCTGGCAGATTGCTCAGGGGCCGGCCATCTGTCCACTGTTGGTGCAGCACGTGTTTGTAACTAGCTCCATTCCCTAACTAGCTCCATTCCCTAACACACCAGGGCTTGTGGCTACAGTGGACACTGAGTTGCCACCTGCAAGGCAATCACTCCTAAACAAAAAGCTTGGCTTACTTTTACCACTGGCTCAACAGTAGGAAAAGAGAAACACACTAGGCATGACTAGGAAATATTTTGTGAACTTAATGGATTGTACTAGAAAGGCACTGAGTTAAAGAGACAAAAAGCCACTGGTAAAAGTCTAGGTAGACAAATATAATCAGAGTTTACTAGTTCATTTTTGCCAGGTCTATAATATCTAAATGCAGTATAATGCGCATTTTTTCAAACAGTTCATCAATTAGGGAAGAAAAGATCAGAGAAGTTACTTGATATTATGTAGAAAGTAAGGTGGTTTAGACAGTAAAGAACTGCCTCCAATGTGGGAGACCCAGATTCGATCCTAGGATCAGGATGATCCCCCAGAGTAGGGAATGACTACTCACTCTGGTATTCTTTCCTGGATGATCTCATGGACAGAGGAACTTGGTGGGTCATAGTTCACAGGGTTGCAAAGAGTCGGACACTGAGCAACTGAGCAACTAACACTTCTGGTTTCAAAAAGAGAGTGCTGTTGTACTGATTTTTTTCAGTTTATGTTTCACTGTGTTTAAATGGGACTTATGTTGTCCTGTGAATTAAAGTCTCTTTTCTCCCTGGCAATGAATGTCTGCAGAGGGCCAACCTGTAACATGATGTAACTTAGCACCTGGGGAAGTCACAATGTCTACTACTTAGGACTCTGCCCTCTCAAAGAGCCTTGTGCCAACTGAGTCTGTAATTCATTTCAGTCTAAGATTTGGAACCTCCAAATTAAAGCTAAGAATTTTTAAATTTTTTTTCACTTTTAAATTGGAGTATACTGCTGAAGCTGAAACTCCAGTACTTTGGCCACCTCATGAGAAGAATTGACTCATTGGAAAAGACTCTGATGCTGGGAGGGATTGGGGGCAGGAGGAGAAGGGGATGACGGAGGATGAGATGGCTAGATGGCATCACGGACTCGATGGACGTGAGTCTGAGTGAACTCCGAGAGATGGTAATGAACAGGGAGGCCTGGCGTGCTGCGATTCATGGGGTCACAAAGAGTTGGACACGACTGAGCAACTGATCTGAACTGAACTGAACTGATACTCGCTTTACAATGTTGTGTTAGTTTCTGCTGTACAACAGCATTAATCAGCTATAAGTACACTTACAAGGATACATATATCCCCTCCCTCTTGAGCCTCCCTCCTACTCAACCCCCGTCCCACCCCTCTGGGTCATCACAGAGAATCGAGCTGAGCTCCCCGTGCTATACAGCAGCAAAGCTAAAAGTTGGATAGCCTGTTTCTTTTATTGGAGCTTGATTAATCAATAATTAATCCATATTAACATATAATTAATGAAAATCTAATAGATAATCTATATTTTCTACTTAAATATAGACTCGATAAAGAAGATCAAATTATAGGTACCGACCTGAAGGAAGAAAGTAAAAAAGGAAATAATTCCCAGGCCTAAGAAAAGCAATGAGAACATGTTGCATTTCTGCTGCTTCACTTCATCATCTCCTGGTCCAAAAATCTACAAGAGAACATTTAAAATACCCACTTGGATTACATGAATCTTGTATATTCCTCCCAGAAACAATGGCTTATTTTAAAAACTAGGTTTTGAATATGTTTTTTTTTTTTAACTGTGGTAAAATATATGTAACATCAAGTTAGCTAAATGGTAGATTTTAAGTGTATTATGCAGTGGTGTTAAGGATATTCAGAGTGTTGTGTCACCTTCACCACCATCCATTTCCAGAGGTCTTCATCATCCATAATGAAATCCTGACCCATTCAACAGGGACTTCCACGACCCCACCCCTAGCCATCAAGTCCCACCATTCTACTTCCTGTCTCCATGAATTTGAGGAACACAGTAATTGCCCTACATATGAATGAGCTCAGTTCTAAGAGCAGGTTCATTAGCCCAATATTTTTTTGTAAATCCAACAAAGTTAGCCTAGATACCCCAACAAACACAATTGGCTGCATAGTAACAGGTTTATAATACTTATCACAAATGCATACAAAAAACACAAACACAAAAAATAAAGGAAATAATTTTCATCCTACAGTAGAGAACCCTGTAGAGCACAGTAGTGCAGCAGCTGGCATACAGGGCCTGGCATGTGAGCTTGCACCTTTGCGAGTGCACAGCCTGAAGGTTCGTATGTAGGGGACTCGCTGTGCGTGGTCACTGCAGGGCTGGAGCGCTGCGCGTGGACTCTGGGTGGCTGCACCCTCACGCTTATTCCTCTTCCGCACCTGCTGCTCCCTCTGCCTGAACTCCTCCGCCGCTCACCTGCCTCCCCCCACCCCACAGGGCCTCGGCCCAAAGAGGTCTCTCCTGACCAAACTGCACGAAACAGCACCCCCACTGCCAGCCCCTCCACTGCCTGACTGCTTTTAAAACGCCTGCGATCCTGTGACATGTAATATACTTGTTTTGTGTGTGTGTGTTATGCGCCTGTCCCAATAGAAAGTAAACTGTTTGGGGGCAGGACTGGTTTATTTTGTTTTCTACTCAATCTCCAAAAGCTCCATTTGACACCACGGAGAGCCCCCCACCCCCACCCCATATAAATACAGCCCACACTGTTTTTGAATTGCAAGAGAGTCAAGGATTGCCTTATTCTGTACTGGAAAAACAGTTGGTGGGTTCTCCTTAATTCGTTTATTTTTTAATTTGTGGTCTTAGTTGCAGACCAATACTCTAATTCAGAAGCATAATAAATTCTTTATATGATGGGGAATAATTCAACTCTAACAGAAATTCTCTCCAATAACATTAGAGATTAACTAAGGACATAAAATATACATGTTGGATTTTATGGAGGCTTAGTATTTCTGATCACTTCTGATAAACATCCCTCAGGGAATTTAACAATTGGATTGTAGGAGTTTTCCTTCTGTGTCTCAGCTTCTCCAAGCCTTGTAAGGATTACTGAACAATGATGTAGTAGATAAGATAGCACTTTTTAATATTTACTTTGAAGTAGACACTCTTAAATGCTTTCTGTATATTAATCATTACTTATACCATTTCTCTTTTAAAAAATTTTTTATTGGAGTATAGTTTTTGTCATCTCTTAATCATCAGCCATTCTAGGAGGTAGGTTCATTTTACAGGTGAACAAACTGAGGTACAGCGAGGTGAAGCATTTGCCCAAGTTTGCACAGCAATTGGAGGCTTCCCAGGGGGCGCTAATGGTAAAGAACCCACTTAAGATGCAGGAGTCGTGAGAGACGTAGTTCTATCCTTGGGTCAGGATGGTGCCCTAAAGAAGGACATGGCAACCCATTCCAGTATTCTTTCCTGCAGAATCCCATGGACAGAGGAGTCTGCTGGGCTCCACAGGGCTGCAAAGAGTCAGATATGACTGAAGCGACTTAGTGCAGCAATTAAATGGCAAGGTTGGTCTGAGCCCAGAGCCTGGCCTCTTCAATCCTTGAGACGTGAACTCTTCCCCGACCCCCACCACCCAATCACCCTGTGAGGTGAGCATCTCGTCTCCACAAACAGGGTGGGGATCACGGCCTGACACCAGTTACCCGAATGAAGAGAGCGAATAGAATGCCTCCTTCAGGGATCTTTTGGGGGTGTTAGTCGCTAAGTCGTATCGACTCTTGCAACCCCACGGACTGTAGCCTGCCAGACTCCTCTGTCCATGGGATTCCAGGCAGGATTACTGGAGTGGGTAGCCAAGTCCTTCCCAGGGATCTTACAGTTTCCAGTTCCCTTTAAAGCGTAACTGGCCGGCTTTTCCTTTTGCCTCACGGCTCTCCTCCACAGGGAGCGAAAGCCTTTGGCTTAGGTTCACTGGAGGCTGCCCTACTGCGGAGGGGACCGGGTGGGCATGAGAACTGATTTCGGGGTTAAGTGATTTCACGCAGGCCACCCAGTGGTGTTTCCACACTCACCGCTATCATTTCTGAGAAGATGACCGAGAAGGCCGGCTGGAGCGCCCCGTTGGCAACAGCGCACAGGGTGCCCACCACCAAGTAGGGCCACTCTGTCTTGTTCAGTTTCAGGATCTTCAGAAAAGACACCGGTGGCACAGATTCGTCCTAGAACACACACACATCAAGACGGACAGGCAGCAACACCACGGGCGCCAAAGCGTGGACCCGGAGGGGCCTGGCCTGCCCTCCAGGAACTCACACGTTGGGCGGAGGGAATGCCTAGGCCACAGCAGACCACGGGAGCGTCAGACAGGATGTGACAAGATGCTAACTATGTCCCTGTCAATCCTAAAGGAAATCAACCCTGAACATTCACTGGAAGGACTGACGCTGAAGCTGAAGCTCCAATTCTTTGACCACCTGATGCAAAGAGTCCACTCACTGGAAAAGACCCTGATGCTGGGAAAGACTGGAGGCAGGAGGGAAAGGGGACGACAGAGGATGAGATGGTTGGAAGGCATCACTGACTTAATAGACATGCGTTTGAGCAGTGAGGGACAGGGGAGCCTAGCATGCTGGAGTCCACGGGGTCACAAAGAGCTGGACGTGACCCAGTGACTGGACGAGAGCAAATGGACTCCACGGCCTGAGCTGGGGGCGTCCACCACCCAAGCAGCAGTCCTCGCCGTGTGACCAGCCTTTCTCTATCCCAGCCTCAGCAAGAGAGCGGAAGCAGGATCTGGGCACCAGATGCCCTAAAACTCAAGTCATGATGTTGGGGGTCATACATGATAAGACCCACGAATAGATGGGGTAAGCATCCTCACCAACACAGGGCACCGTGATTGATCTGAGGACCTGGGCCTGGTCTCCTCACCCCAAACCCTGCCTCACACCTTATCTGTGTCATGTCCTAACTCACAAAACCGAAGCACCCACGCCCTTTTCTTTCACGGCTACTAACGGGAGGGCAGACTACCTTTACTCTGCATTCCCTACAGACTTCTGCTTCATCGCTTAACCGTCTTGTGACTTTCCCCCGCTTGTCTGTTTACGCATCTCTGTGACTTTGGTTTACGTTGTCTTGGCTTATGTGGCCCCCACATCACGACTCGGCTTTCACTGCGGCTCAGATGCAAAGGACTCTGCCTGCAATGCGGGAGACCCAGGTTTGATCCCTGGGTTAGGAAGAGCCCCTGCAGAAGGCAATGGCAACCCACTCCAGTATTCTTGCTGGAAATCCCACGGACAGAGGAGCCTGGTGGGCTACAGTCCATGGGGTCACAAGGAGTTGGAAACGGCTGAGAGACTAACTGAATGACCAACACTTTATCTCCTTAGAAACGGCCCAATGCCTGGCACACACCAGCTTCTCAGCAAGTGTTGCGCCTGATGCTTGGTCAAGCATGAGGGGTTTAAGTCACATAAAGGAGAATATTCTAGGGAATTCCCTGGCAGTCCAGTGGTTAAGACTCTCTCAACACCTTCACTGCCAAGGGCCCCGTGTTCAATCCCTGGTCAGGGAACTAAGATCAAATTAAGATCACACAGGCTGTGTGGGCTGACCAAAAATAAAAATAAAAAGGAGAAAATTCTGATTATAGAGGTGGTTTCACAGTAAACTAGATCCCATATGTGCCTAAGGAAACCCATGGCCTTACAGTTGTTTAAATAGGTCACATTTGTGTCTCTATGAAATAGAGAACATAGGAATAGTTTCTATTCAGCCCTTTGCTTTCAAACCACCCCTCTCCTCTGCATTTTAGGGTTTTCTTTCCTCCCTAGTTAGCACTGTCTTTTAGACCTGGCCTCCAGCCTGATAAAGGAGCTCAGGCTGCTTTTCACAGGCAAATAGTCCTTCTAATCAGATTTAATCTCCCCCTCTCCCTGGGCACACCGTTTATCCCACTATGATGGCACCGAGGACAGTTGTATTGATTGTGGCATTTTCTGCCTACCCCTCTTTGCATTTCTCCAAGAGAAGTGCTCCTCTAGAATACCAGACTCTAAAGATGCAACAGCGTGACTATCCAGACCAATGAGAAAAGGAGAAGCAAATACTTCACAGCCAAAAAGGGAGAAACTGATTATCTTACTTACAATAATGTAGCAGCACAATGTACAATGTTATTCTCTTTCCATAAAGACAAAGATTGAGACTGCTAAAAGGGCCCTTCTTATCTCTGCAGCGAATAACATTGTAGGCAGAAAAAAACAGTGGGCAGAGAGAAACAGAGGCAATGAACTCAGTAGGATCAGTTTTCTCAGGCCAACACAAGAGTTAAAATACACTCAGCTTTTATTAACTGTTGTTTAGTTGCTAACACAAGTCTAATTCTTTTGTGCCTCCCTGGAATGGATATAGCCCACCAGGCTCCTCTATCCATGGGACTATTCAGGTAAGAATACTGGAGTCGGTAGCCATGTCTTCCTCCAGGAGATCTTTCCGACTCAGGGATAGAACCCTTGTCTCCTGCTGGCAGGTAGATTCTTTACCACTGAGTCACCTGGGAGGCCCCAGATTTTATCAGTAAATAACATCAAAGTGAAGTGAAAGTTGTTCAGTCATGTCTGACTCTTTGCGACCCCATGGTCTATACAAGTCCATGGAATTCTCCAAGCTAGAATACTGGAGTGGGTACGTTTTCCCTTCTCCAGGGGATCTTCCCAATCCAGGGATTGAACTCAGGTATCCTGCATTGCAGGCGGATTCTTTACCAGCTGAACCACCACGGAAGCCCAAAAATACTGGAGTGGGTACCCTATCCCTTCTCCAGGGGATCTTCTTGACCCAGGAATTGAGCCAGGGTCTCCTGCATCCTGCGTTGTAGGCAGATTCTTTACCAACTGAGCTATCAGGGAATAACATCAAAATGTACTTCTAAATCATTTCTTAAAATCATAAAATATCTTTTCTTGGAACGTGTTCCCTTTCTGTTATAAAAGCTTCTGCTAACTTGAATTAATAACATCCCAGTTACTTCTCTTGAGGTTCTTTGCTTTTTGTACTGTAAACATGAGATTTGTGCAAAAATTTGTATTATAAAGTGCAAGATGTTGATCTAAAAAAAAAAATCCCAAGGTTTCAGGTGAGAAATATTAAAGAATGTACACTTTGGCTACTTCTGGTTATTCTGTCCTTTTTCCTAGTAAGAGAATTACAGTTGCACTCAGGGTAGCAATGCATATAGCAAAAAGGTTCAGTTTTCTACCCTCTCTGGTAGCTAAGTATGGATATGTGATTAAGTCATGGCCAATGACATAGTTTTTTTTTATTATTATTATTTTAAGTACTCTGTGAGATGTCTGGAAAATCTTTTCTTCTTGCTGCTTAGAACACAGATGTGATGGCTGGAGCTTCCAGAGTCATTCTAGATTATTGAGAATGAAAGCTACATGCCAGGATAATGAGAATAAATATGAAACGAGCCTGAGTCCATGGTAATCATGGTGGAGTTACCACTGTAACCCTGGGTTTCTCATGTCTAAGTTTTTGTTGTTGTTGTTGTTGTCTTTAATGTGAAAGAGAAATAAAATCTTATTTTTCTTAAACTGATATTACTCTGGCTTTCCTAGCATAGACAACCAAAAGTAATCCTACATAATAGATTATGCAAATATTAGGGCCTCTAACTTTAGACCAGCCTTGTATTACTCTGGATCTCAAAAATGAATATCTCGTTTTATTTTGAAGCATCTATGCATAAAGGATATGTTTTGGGCTCCCTTTTCATTGGAAATCCATTGTTGATTGGAATTGACTTCAATTTTTGACAAGTACAATTATTGTTGGATATTTCCTTCTTTTAAGAAGGGTGTGGCTCATGGTGGGACTCTTCTGTGCCTACAATGTCCTTGCAAGGCTACGGACTTCACCAGCAAAACCAAGCAGTGAAAGACAATTGAAAAACAACTCACAAGTTCACTGGTTTCCACATCAAAGCCGTTCTGATACTGTCGGGAACTCCGCAGGCTTTTATGAAGAGAACGCCTAACTATGGGATGAGTCAAACCCACGGCAGGTTTTTCATCAGCGACTTTAAATTCTTCTGACTGGATCTGGCTTCCTGATATCTAGAAGAAGAACAAAATGTTGAGTTGTGTGTCCAGATGGATGTAACTTTCAAGTTTAGAACCAGTAACTACCATTTGTCAGGCATCTATTTTGTGTTAGGTGTTTTTCAAAAAAAAAAAAAATCTAGTCAAGGCTATGGTTTTTCCAGTAGTCATATATGAATGTGAGAGTTGGACTATAAAGAAAGCTGAGTGCCAAAGAATTGATGCTTTTGAAGTGTGGTGTTGGAGAAGATTCTTGAGAGTCCCTTGGACTGCAAGGAGATTCAACCAGTACATCCTAAAGGAAATCAGCCCTGAATATTCATTGGAAGGACTGATGCTAAAGCTGAAACTCCAATACTTTGGCCACCTGATATGAAGAGCTGACTCCTTTGAAAGACCCTGATACTGGGAAAGATTGAAAGCGGGAGGAGAAGGGGATGACAGAGGACGAGATAGTTGGATGGCATCACTGACTCAATGCACATGAGTTTGAATAAACTCCAGGAGTTGGTGATGGACAGGGAGGCCTGGCGTGCTGCAGTCCATGGGGTTGCAGAGTTGGAAACAACTGAGCGACTGAACTGAACTAAACAGGTTCTTATTTATTAACCTTGCAGCAGCCTCACATGGTAGGTTTTGTATTTCAAATGTGGAAACTGAGACTCAGAGTAGTTAAATTACTTGTCAGGAAACAAAACAAACTTTTGACTTAACTTTTCTGGAACCCACCCTCACCCTCCCCCCTGCCACGTGCTCCCAAAGGGTAATATTTAGAACAGAGAATTACTAGAAACAAGCCACGTGGTCAACTTTAGAGAAAGGATCAAGCAGTTTACTACACATTAATGTAATTACTGCTGAGGACATATAAAATGATAATATTTGGATGATGTGTATCTGAAATGTGAAGAAAAAATAAAAATATGTACATATTAGTTATAGTTATCAAAGCAAATGTATAAACTTTAATGAATATAAGAATTGTGTTTACAGGATAAATATTTTTCAGTTATTTATTTTGCAAAATTGCTCAAGTGACTAATTTCAATAAAAAGGCAAATCAATAATTATCAATAGAACCTGCTTTAGGAAATAGAATGAATAGTTGTTATTATTGTTTTAAAGGAAAACCAAACTCAGGAATTCTCTGGAGGCCCAGAGGTTAAGACTTCACACGTTCACTCCTGCGGGCCCAGGGTTTGATCCCCAGTCAGGGGACTAAGATCTTGCAAGCCAAAAACAAAAACCAAAACACCAAACTGTTCACTTCCAAGAGCCATGAATCTTGCTATTGGCTTTATTAGGATGATCCGGAAAGTATTTTAAGGTCTCATAGGACCTCTCCCAACTACCAGAGATCCTGGCATCAGTCTCTTACCCCAACCACCACTCTGAACATCCCTAATCTACTGGGGGAAGGACCCATTAGTCTGAACAGGCAACTAAGAATCACTGTTGTTTTAAACAAGTTCAAAATGTTTTTTGGCATTTTCTTTTATTTCCTCCCCTCCCCACCTTTCTCTTTCAAGATTCTTTCAATGACTCTAAATTAAAGTCTCAGGTATATACTTGGCATCGTTCTGATACTTCTTATTTCTCAGTACAGCATTAGCTATGTGATATTTTAATAAAGAAAGAATATTATATTATGGAAAAAACAACAGAAAAGCTTCCCAAGAAGCAGATACCTGCGTGTTTACAAGCCTGAAGTAGACCCCTTCCTTCTTCATTAGTTCTCGGTGGCTTCCTTGCTCCACAATGACTCCATCGTCAAACCCAGCGATGACGTCTGCGTTTCGGACTGTAGACAGCCGGTGTGCTATCACTAGGGTGGTCCGGCCTTCCCTGGCCTAGAGGGGAAAGGACAGGCACGAAGGGCAGCAGGGTTACACCATCCTCGCACTGCTGATCAACACACAGTGAAGCACACATTCGGGGGTGTCCGTGGCTGATGGAGAGCAGCGCACCGTCCCTGTGTGATCAGGGCACAGAGGCATCGCTCACATGGGAATGGACACAGGGGACTTAAATTCTGGACCAGACAGGAGGCCGATCCCCCAGGAGGAAGATGGATAACTCTGGAGTTTCTCTAATGTTTCCATGCCATTGTGAGGAGCCCTGCCTCTGAGTTATACGATATGCTAAAGACTTTAGCAGAAGCATGTTCAGAAGTTGTTGCCACATGAGGCCTTCTCCAGAGCACGCTGTATGATTTCTTCTGCAGTGCCTGCAATTCTGTAATTAGCGTGATTGTAATTCTGATGGACTGTGTGCAGGCACCTTAGGCGAAAACATATCCTGAGGTCTGGATAGTTTAAATTATTGTTCAAAGACCATCTCAGTCACAAACTCTGGAGTGGGGCCAGTAACTGTGATTTTCAACTAATACTTTGGGTGGTTTTTATGGATACTGAAATCTACAAATCACTCCCTAATTAGTTCCGTGAACTCACATGTCATTAGCTTCATGGGTTTATGAATGGGCATTTATACCCTGGAAAATGTCCATCAAATATTTACATTATGTCATTAACAATAGTTATTCTTTTTAATATTCATTACCCTGCAGCAGCAGCTGCTGTTACTGCTAAGTCACTTCAGTCGTGTCCGACTCTGTGACCCCATAGACGGCAGCCCATCAGGCTCCCCTGTACCTGGGATTCTCCAGGCAATAACACTGGAGTGGGTTGCTGTTTCCTTCTCCAATGCATGAAAGTGAAAAGTGAAAGGAAAGTCGTTCAGTTGTGTCCGACTGTTTGCAACCCCGTGGACTGCAGCCTACCAGGCTCTTCCACCTATGGGATTTTCCAGGCAAGAGTACTTGATTGGGTTGCCATTGCCTTCTCCTATTAGACTAACAACTTCTTAAGACCACTCTTGCCTACCCTGAGACAATAAAACCACATTGTTGGCATGGTATTTAGGGTGTGACCCAAATCAACTAAGCAGTTAAAAACATAAAAACAAGAGGCTAGATTCATAATAGCCAAAAAGTGAGAAGAATCCAAATGTTTAGTTGATCAAAAGATAAACAAAAGGCGGTATATCCATACAATGGAATAGCACTGGGTCAGAAAAAGAAGTGAGATTCTGATACGTGTTTCAGTATGGATAGATCTTGAAAATAGGATGCTAAGTTAAAGAACTCAGTTAAAACAGACCATGCCTAGTATGATTCTATTTATAGGAAATGTCCAGAATGGGAAAATCCAGAGAGAGAGAAAGATTAGTGGTTGCCAAGCTCAAGGGTGAGGGTAGAATAGAGAGTGAGTACTATGGGGTACAAGGGTTTTTTTTTTCTTTTGGGGATGATGAAAATATTCTGCAGTGAGATCATGCAGACGGTTGCAAAATCTTGTGAACATATTAATACTAAAAACCAATGAACTGTGCATTTAAATAGGGTGAACTTCATGGTACATGAATCTTTTTAAAAAGAGTATCCACAAAAATTCTGAAAACGTTAATAAGTATCTGGGTAGTATCTCCACTAGATACTAAAACATAAAAAGCTACAGCAATTAAAACAATAAAATCCAGGGGAAGCTATCACAGGAACAGACAGTTTGATAAACAGAACCATACAGAGAGTCCAGAATAGACATACATTTTTAAGAAGTAGTGTGTGATAAATATGCTTTGTCTATCAGTAGAGAAAAGGGAGACTATGTGCTTAATGGTACTGAGTCAATTGTGTAGCCACCTAGAAAAAAAATAATGTGGTCTTTCTTCTTCAGGCCTTTTACTAATAACCAGATGAATCAATTATGTTTCAATAAATGTAAAAGAGCTCAGATGGTAAAGAATCTGCCAACAATGGGGGAAACTCAGGTTTGATCCCTGGGTCAGGAAGGTCCCCTGGAGAAGGAAATGGCAACCCCCTCCAGAATTCCTGCCTGGAAAATCCCATGGACAGAGGAACCTGGCCAGTTACCATTGATAGGGTTGCCGAATCAGATACAACTGAGCGACTAACACACACACACACACTCACACACACTAACATACATGAAAGCATAAAAAGACAGACTAGAACATAACTCTACCGGACAACACTTAAGACTGCTATTTGATTTTTAGCAATTGGGCCCCAAAGGAAACCTTCATAAATCTTTCAGTTCGGTTCAGTAGCTCAGTCGTGTCCGACTCTTTGCGACCCCATGAATCGCAGCACTCCAGGCCTCCCTGTCCATCACCATCTCCCGGAGTTCACTCAGACTCAGGTTCATTGAGTCCACGATGCCATCCAGCCATCTCATCCTCTATTGTTACCTTCTCCTCCTGCCCCTAATCCCGCCCAGCCTCAGGGTGGGATCAACTCTTCACATCAGTTGGCCAAAGTATTGGAGTTTCAGCTTCAGCATCATTCCCTCCAAAGAAATCCCAGGGCTGATCTTCAGAATGGACTGGTTGAATCTCCTTGCAGTCCAAGGGACTCTCAAGAGTCTTCTCCAACACCATAGTACAAAAGCATCAATTCTTCGGCGCTCAGCCTTCTTCACAGTCCAACTCTCACATCCATACATGACCACTGGAAAAACCATAGCCTTGACTAGATGGACCTTAGTCAGCAAACTAATGTCTCTGCTTTTGAATATGCTATCTAGGTTGGTCATAACTTTTCTTTCAAGGAGTAAGCGTCTTTTAATTTCATGGCTGCAGTCACCATCTGCAGTGATTTTGGAGTCCCCCAAAATAAAGTCTGACACTGTTTCCACTGTTTCCCCATCTATTTCCCATGAAGTGATGGGACCGGATGCCATGATCTTAGTTTTCTGAATGTTGAGCTTTAAGCCAACTTTTTCACTCTCCTCTTTCACTTTCATCAAGAGGCTTTTTAGTTCCTCTTCACTTTTTGCCATAAGGGTGGTGTCATCTGCATATCTGAGGTTATTGATATTTCTCCCAGTATCTTGACTCCAGCTTGTGTTTCTTCCAGTCCAGCATTTCTCATGATGTACTCTGCATAGAAGTTAAATAAGCAGGGTGACAATATACAGCCTTGATGTACTCCTTTTCCTATTTGGAACATGTCTGTTAAGGAAGTTACACAGCTTTGTCCATGTATGATAAGGTATATAGAAAATAATTTGATCAATTCATGATACTAATAGTGATGAGTAACTGCTAACAGTGGCTTGGTTTATCATTATGATAACAATAGGTTAATGCTATGTCAATTAAAAAAAAAACAAAATTGGAGTCAGACTTGTGAATAAATGAATGATGTGAAGGAAAAACAAAGTTATGTATTTGTGAATTTCAAAGTTAGCAACTGTCACTCTTGACCAAGGAATTTTGGCCAGAGTAGAGGTGATTTGTGGAGAAGGCAATGGCAACTCACTCCAGTACTCTTGCTGGAAAATCCCATGGACAGAGGAGCCTGGAAGGCTGCAGTCCATGGGATCGTGAAGAGTCGGACATGACTGAGCGACTTCACTTTCATTTTTCACTTTCATGCATTGGAGAAGGAAATGACAACCCCCTCCAGTGTTCTTGCCTTGAGAATCCCAGGGATGGGGATGGGCTGCTGTCTGTGGAGCTGCACAGAATTGGACACGACTGAAGCGACTTAGCAGCAGCAGCAGCAGCAGCAGCAGCAGCAGCAGAGATTTGACACAAAAGAATATTTTCAAACACCCCCACGATGACAAGACACTGGTAAACAAATATCCTAGATTCAAGGAGACCAACTATTAAGAAATTTGAAACTTCTAATTTTGGATGTGCAGGTGGGCTTCCCTGGTGGCTCTGATGGTGAAGAATTCGATTGCAATGCGGGAAACTGGGGTTCGATCCCCGGGTTGGGAAGATCCCCTGGAGGAGAGCTTGGCAACCCCCTCCAGTATTCCTGCCTGGAGAATTCCACAGACAGAGGAGCTTGGCGGGCTGCAGTGCATGGGGTCACAAAGAGCTGGACATGACTGTGTAATTAAGCTCACAGCACAGGAATGAAAGATAGGCCCAGACAGAGGAAGCACTCATCTAGTAGGCTTTTTGACTTTTGGGGGGAAAAAGCATAAATGGAAACTTTGAAGGATCATTTCATTAAATCACTATTTTCATTCTTTTCCTGCCCCTCCAGTAATGGAAACACTATGAGTAGAAGAGGAACATAGGTACAAAAGTTTGTGATTATTGACTTTCTTTAAAAAATCAAAATGTCAAGTCTGCTTTTCTATTCTTCTTTAAGATTTTATACTGAAAAATCTATTATTTATTTTGAAGAACGGTTGCTATCTATTGAGCCAAAAGCAGATATGGTCATTATATTATTTTCTTCTAATGTAGAACTATATTATTCAGTGAGCTAGGCCATGGTAATCAATTCAGTAAAAATTTATTCAGGCTTTACTCTGTGCAAGCACTGGAGTGGGTGTTATAGAGTAAACCTGAGCCATTTATTAGTTCTGCCTCTTGAGAGAGAGAGAGAGAGAGAGAGAGAGAGAGAGAGAGAGAGAAAGCATATAAATAAATAGCTAAGTACAATAACATGGTGCCAGACAAGAGACAGTGATAAATGCAGAAAGGGGCTACAAAAGGGAAATTTTATGCTTCCAGGCTAGGTAATCAGAGAGGAGAAACAGTAATAGTGTTACATCCTTATGCTCCTCAAAGGACAGAGAATTACAAAACTCAACTTTCATTGTTAAAAGACAGTTGGTTTTTAACCAGGTGGACCAGCCGACTGATTGACCAGTATCCCTGGGGGAGAGTGCAATAATGAAGGACTTCCCTCTTAAAGACATAGTTTATTGTCTGGAAAACATATCAGTTATCTTGCAATGTATGGAGTCAGTTCAGTAGATTATAACCATCTGTAGCAACTATGGTAGATAAAAAATGGCCACAAACACTTTATGGCTATTCCCTTCAGAGATGGACTGTATTTTTCCACCTCCTCAAATTTGGGCAGGCCATGTGACTAGTTTTAAGCAAAAGATGTGAAGGAATGAATGCTTGTTCAATGTCCGAAGCATAGACTTCAAGAGGCCTTATAGCTTCTGTGTTTGCCAACACAAATTGCTAAAAGTCAAAGAAGTAATGTATCCAAATATGAATTAAAACTTGCAAGGATACAAGTTTTGCTGACAGAATTCACATCATGAAAAACTTGTCAGTAATTCTGTTTGTTTAGCACAGCAAGGGCTGCTAATGCTGAATGTGCACATCCTAGAAAGTTTTGGGACCTGGGTCCTAGGGCTGACTAGGAGTTTTTTCCCATAAATATCCCTTATCATACGTAACTTTATGCTAAAAAAGAATCTATTTTGACACATTTAAAATCAATTGTTTAATGAATGCATGTATTTGTTCTTATGATTTCCTGATTTAAGTCACTTCTATAATATAAGTCCCCTATGTATTATATTTTGGTTTCTTGAGATTTAATATACATGAAAGCAATGTAATTCAGTACAAAAATTTATGAGGAATAATTATCATATTCTCTCATTAATTATTAAATTACATTATATAAAATAAGCCAAAATGTTAATATGATAAGCCATGAAGCC
>SJYC01098193.1:0-19802 GCA_006408675.1 Madoqua kirkii
AGTACACAAGGCAGTTGTGTTTACTTAGGATTCAAGTATACATTTTCCTGAGAAAATAAGGTTCATACAGCGCATCTGTATAATTTCAAGATTTTATATATATATATATATCTCACATACATACATACATATATATATGTATGACTGAATCATTTTGCTGTACACCTGAAACTAATGCCACATTGTAAACCAACTATATTTCAATAAAAACTGAAAAATAAAGTGGGTCAATTCAAAAAAACAAAATTTCAAGAGGCAATTTGGATAGACTGTTAAGTAACTTGCACATTTTATTACTAAACTTTCTGAAGTCAAAAATGCTTATGATATTTATGTGTTTGAAATCTATTTACATAGTGTCATCTGACTCCAGTATTTATACTGTGTTGTTATGACAGATGACATCAGCACTAACCTTGAAAGTGTCCCAAGATAAGGATCATCCTGTGAAGCTGCAGCTTAGTAAAGATGATAGTGAGAGATTTAGAAACACTGAGCCAGGCCCCTGAGTTCAGCAGCCTTGAAATATATTCCTTATTTATATGCTTAAAGAAACACACAAATGGAACTTTATTTCCAGAGAAGCACTCACTCACTTTCATGAACGGATAAAGACGATGTACTGCTACAAAGTAAGGAAAGTATTTTGAACTGTTTTCAGATGGATCACTGGCTAAGTAATCAGAATTTTCTTTGTACATTTTACCACAAGAACTTTTGATCAAAGTCCTAACCTATATGTAAACAAACAAATCCTCCAAAGCTAAGCAGTCCACTGCACAGGCCTGGACTGGGGGATAACTGCACTGTGGTCCAACAAAGCAAGCCAGCAAATGGGCTGCCCACCTCTCCCTGCAATGCGCCCTGGCAGAAAGGAGAAATCAAGAAAGTCCCATGGCATTGACCTGCACACACTGCTGTGTTTAAAATGGATAACCAACCTACTGTATAGCTCAGTGTTATGTGGCAGCCTGGATGGGAGGCGAGTCTGGGGGAGAATGGATACATGGATACGTAAATGCTGAGTCGCTCTGCTGCGCACCTGAACCCATCACAACATTGCTAATCAACTACACTCCAAACGAAATACGTTAAAAACAAAGCCCCGGGAGAGCTGCATCTGCTCTCATGTTCATGTTTTTCAGCCTAGGCTCGCAAAGCATTGGTAAGAATTTCAATAAAGATTCAGGGGGCTGGTCCTTCAGGCGTTGAGGACCCACTGACCTTATCCAGGGCCGCCTGAACCTCGGCTTCACTCTCCGTGTCCAGCGCTGAGGTGGCCTCGTCCAGCAGCAGGATCTTGGGGTTGCGAACCAGGGCCCGGGCGATGGCGATCCTCTGCTTCTGTCCACCGCTCAGCTGGACCCCTCTCTCTCCAACCAGGGTGTCAAATTTCTACAGCAGAAAGCATGCTAGAGCTCTTGAAATAGTTCAAATAGAAAAAGCTATGGAATCTAGGAATTCATGGAAGACAACAGGGCAGTTCATTTTGACTAGTGTAATGAGCCACAAATCATAATAAATCATATCACATTCCAAAAAACCACTAACACAAACTGTAGAAAATTTCCTATGAGTCATTGTACCAAGCTACACTCCTTGACCCTCCAAATGGATAATTCAAGGGACTTACTTAGCAAAGTTGGACAACCTGGAACCTCAAACATTATTAGCTTATTTAAGCTTTGAAGAAAGAACTCGGTGGCATGAAGTGAAGTTCGAGGGCACTTAAATTAACAGAGGCTTTACCTGTGGTAATCTCATGATAAACTCATAGGCGTTGGCTTCCTTCACAGCTTGCTTTATTTCATCCATGGTGACATTTCCACGGCCGTAACGGATATTTTCAGCAATGGTGGTAGCAAAGAGCACTGGCTCCTGACTCACCACTCCAATTATTTCCCTCAGATACTTTACATTAAACGTCCTAATATCCTGCCCATCGATGACAATCTGAAGAAACAAGACACTTCCATTAAATATTTTAAACCATCTGACGTTGAAAGCATTTGTTACCAAAAAGCCTTAGCTAATATGTGATTCACATTGTACAGCAGAAACCAAGACACCATTGTAAGGGAATTATCTGCCAATTAAAGAAAAATAACAATAAATGCAATGGGTCCATACAAATTGAGTGAGCTATTTATTATTTTACCACATGACATGTAAATAAAAAGGTGCTAATTAAATTTTTTCTTTTTGTTGTTTTTGGCCATGCCACTTGGCTTGTAGGATCCTGGTTCTCAATCAGGGAATCAAATCCAGGCCCATTGCAGTCAAAGTGTTGAGTCCTAACCACTGGATGGCCAGGGAATTCCTGCTAATAACGTTTCTTCATTAGCACTCACGTAATATTAAAAGTCAGCACCAGTAATTTATGTCTTTATTCTTTTAAAAGACACTTTAATGGGATTATCAGCTATTTCTGCTTGCTGTGTTTATGAAGATCTTACATTTTGAATACTTTAATCTTTTATTTAAATTATTACCATTCAATTTATACATTGGAATCTATTAATTTAATTGGGGTGTTTTCAACATTGGTATGGAGAAGGCAACGGCACCCCACTCCAGTACTCTTGCCTGGAAAATCCCATGGACAGAGGAGCCTGGGGGGCTGTAGTCCATGAGGTCGCTAAGAGTCGGACATGACTGAGCGACTTCACTTTCACTTTTCACTTTCATGCACTGGAGAAGCGACTTAGCAGCAGCAGCAGCAACGTTGGTAAAACCATCTTTTAAATAATCTTTACCAGAACTTTACATATTATTTTTAGAATATAGCTCAATAAAATCTGTTTGTTGACAAGACAAAAAAACCCCACAAAAACCTTAACTAATGCTTAACTTATTTCAGTGGTTAGAAATGGGAACTGGAAATAAAGAGCAAGGTGCAAGCCTAAGAATAAAGTCTTTTCTCTCTTTTGATTTTATCATGTATACTATTTTTCATGGATGGGATATTCTCCATAAATGGTTATATACTGAATTATGTATTTTGGCATAACTATGATTTTTGCTTACCATTATTAAGTCTGAATTAAAATGTCCATTAACCTTCCTAGTCTACATATCATTTTGATGGCATTATGATGTTTTACTCTACATAATATATCAATACTATAATGCACTTCAGCATTTCCCACCTTCTGAATATTTGGCTTCATGTAAAGACCACTGAAGGACAATCAGTAGAAGGACAGAATCAGTAGTAGAAGGACAGAATTACCAGACTGAAGAGTATGTTTTATTTTTTCTTCTCCAATAATAATTGCTTAACATCATACAATGACTGGCACATGTTGGGTATTTATTATTTGCTGAATAAAGGCTGAACAAACTCTCTAAAAAGATTTTTAATAATTTACAGTGGCAGCAGGAAAACATTGTACAAGAGCTGTCTCTTATACACATCTAGATGTGTATAAGAGACAGCAAAAGATGTGCATGTTCATAGCCTCTGATAGATTCATATTAATTTATAAAATAGTAATATAATCGTTTTACCATATATCATGAATTTTTCATTGCAATTTCTTTCTTTCTTACTGATTTTTATTGGAGAGAGATTTAAGGGAAAATTGAGTCAATCAACTGTACCACTGGGCATGTTTTCCATTATTTTAGCAGTAAGAAAACTGTTAAAACACAGTGTGAACAGTGAATATTTCTGAGTTACAGAATTTTTGAAGGCTTTTTTTTTCCTGCTGACATGTATTTTCTTTTAAAAATGTATTACTCCAACAGTAATTTTTAAAATAAGATGTTTTGAAATGCTTATCCTCAATGTAAGTATTTACTAGGTTCTTTTTTAAAAATGAAGAAAACTGTTTATACTTCAGCCAACCTAGAGTTTGCTTTAGGAAATGAGAAGGGGCCCATGTTCCTACTTGGTGTATCAGATTTTTCAAAGAAATTTTGTTAATTTTATTAAAGAAAGTAAATAATTCATGTATCCTAGAATCTCTGTCCTATATTAATGCCTTTTTGTGTTTTTATGTTTTCTGTGTAACTTGTAAACTTCTGTTTTCATAATTATAACACATTTCAATGTCAGGTAAACTTAACATTTGCAAGTCAGTACAACTGAGAAAATTTGAATATTTACTGTGGGCCCCTATTTTATTAATGTTAAATTTACTGAATTTGATAATTGTTTTGCGATTAAGTAAGAGAATGTCTTTTCAGAAAATACATTCTGCTTTGCTATACACCTGAAATGAACACAACATTGTGAAACAACCTATAATCCAATAACATTAAAAAAAATTATATTCTAATGTATGTAAGAGTCAAGGGGCTATCATATCTTTAACTTACTCTCAAAGGTTCAGAAAAAAACTGGTATGTATGTTTGTGTTGGTTTTATATATACACACAAACATGCAGTAAGAAAGAGATGATAATAAGGCAAGTAGGTCAAAATAGAAACAATTAATAAATCTGGGTGAAGAGTATATGTGAGTCCCTTACTTGCAACTTTTCTGTAAGTTTCAATTTATAATAAAATTTTTTAAAGATCAAGAAACTATGCCCTAGGCCATTACTGTTTCTCATGCCCCCAGTTTCACGGAGACTGTTCTGCTTTCCTTTCCCAGCACTGAAGGAAACCCAACTGTCTTTGATGAATTTAGTTACTGCCCTAAGACTCCTGTGACCCTGACACAAGCTTGTTGACAGTCACTAATGCGGAACATTTTAACCAAACGCAGTGAGTCACTGAAAACAATCCTCTCAGCGGTTTGGACGACGATTTTCCAGTGACACAGTGGATTATGAAAAGCTTAGTTGGAACAGAGGAGAGCACTGTCTAGCTTCTTTGAATTTATCATCTTGGCGACTTTTGTCAAAATATCCCAAGGGTTTGAAGGTCTTATCCAGATGCATTGCAATTCCATAGCCTTTTTTTTTTTTAACCAAAATTGGATTCACATGCAAATATGTTACCAAAAAAAAATTTCTAAGGGCTATTTGATACCCAGCTTCCCATTTTGAAGAGCAGGGTTCTTCCCACTTACCCTCCCCACATCAGGGTCATACAGCCTCTGCACCAGCTGGACTACTGTGCTCTTCCCACAGCCGCTGTTCCCAACCAGGGCCACCGTCTGCCCGCTCTCTACCTTCAGGTTGAGGCCCTTCAAGATCTTTAAGGGAAGAGAGAAAATGAGTACACTTCATATCAAAAGCCTGAAAGAAGTAATCTGAGTCAAGTTGGAAAAATATAGTATTAAATAAGGGACTATAACCCCCAAAGGAAAAGGCACATACATATCAAAATAATAGAGACTGTGGATTCCTGAAGATTAAACAATCAAACTAGGAATCTCTATAAATACAACTTATAATACCTGGACATCAGGCCGAGCAGGGTAAGAGAAATGAACATCTTTGAACTCCAAATTCCCTTTGATGTTGTCTGGTTTGTGTCCTCTCTCTGAAAAACTGTCAATTTTAGGATCCTAAACAAAACAAAATTCAATGGTTATTCCATCATAGGACAAACAATTGCATTTTTTAAGGAATATGCCTAAGCAATTCCAAAAACAGGACCCAGAAAGGCATAATTCCCTTCATGTGAGTCAGAACCCAAGTTGAAGACTGTATATGTGTGTGTGTGTGTGTGTGTGTGTGTGTGTGTGTGTGTGTGTGTGTATGTTTGTGTTTATGTCTGTAAGGAAGTATTCCTTCTCTGAAAATAGGTTTCTATTAAAAAGTACATAAGAGATATATTATTTTCATTTCATATGATATTTTACTTTAAGTTTCTGGCATATCCTCATAAATTTTCTAAATATACATTCCTATAACTGCAATTACAAAATATACTACAATTGATATATCCAGGTATTTCAGCGTTTAGTGAAAATTAGCTTATTCCTAAACAATAAGTGTGATGGACTAGATTGAGAAAATTGAATAATTGGTTAGGGACAAGTTAGTTTGGAATGATGTAAATTTTCAATATATGCAGAAGCTAAACAATTTTCTCATGACTTAGATTAATGTTACAGCAATTGCTTGGACTAGACAATTACATTTCAATTAGCTAGTTAGCATTTTCTCCGTGTAAATGCAGAGACCACCTTTAATATTTCAAAATGATTTTCTTTATTTCACTTCAGTTAGGATAACTTATGCAATATAATTGATTAAAAATTATATCATATATACAGTGAATTTTTTTTGAGAGAGAGAGGGACACCCACAGCAAAACATACAATCAATTTTGGTCCACCAATCATTTTTCTATCCACTCATCCTGTCTATAAAGCATAATATTCTCAGTCTGGCTACAAAATGAAAGAGAAAAGGAGAAAAACTAAGAAGACAAACTGCTTTGCTTTGAACTCTAATAATAACACACTAGTTCAGATGCACTTTCCTAAGTGAGATCAGTGCTATTTGATTAAAGATAAGCATTCAGAAATGTTTTTTCTTTAAAATAAAGTTTATTGGAGAGAGAATTTTAAAAAAATGTTCTCCTTTATGAAAGTTCTTTCCACATTCTGCCTTTTATTCCCCAACTGGCTGACTCAAAACTTAAATTTATTAAACCCTAACTTGAGGCAGGCACAGTAATAAGCACTCCTAGCCTTATTCATTCCTCACTTGGAATCCCATTTCTATTCTTTATACTTTTTTGTATTGATTCTTTAATTTGGAACCAGTATGAATGTTACAAATAGTCAAGTCTAGGCTTAACCAAAAAAGTTTCCTCATCATTTAGAGCTGGTTTTGATTCCTGATCTTGGGATCCTGTGAGTTCTCAGACTCAGAATATAATGCAAATAATTAACCTTGAAAAAGAGGTATTTTTTCAAACTTTCACAAATATTCAAAAGAAGCATTTGATATTATCCATTAATAAGCAGAGGTTTTTCATGTCACTTAATTTTTACAGGACATTTAACATAAAGCCAGATTTAATTATCCAGGTCTCAAAAAATTTTTCAGCATTAAAAACAATAAATGACTCACATTATCAATAATAGCAAAGATCGCATATGCTGCTCCTCTTGCGTTGGCAAAAGCATCAATACAGGGAGCAGCCTGTCCAATGCTGAAGGCTCCGATCAGGATTGAGAAAAAGACCTGAGCAAAAGGACACAAGGAAAAGTTACATGCCCCATCCCAGTGTCCACTGTCATCTCAAACACTATGTGTTTGGAACACAGGCTACCCAAAGCGTCAAGATTAGGTATACTATCCCTTGAAAACTTTCTTCAGCACAAGAGCAAAATTTACAACACAAATGGGTTTCTTCAACCTCAAAAATATTTTTTCATCTATCTTGTCAAACTATTGTTTGTTCTTTTCCTGGGCTTAGACAAAATGACAAAGATTTTTCAAACCTGTTGCCTTGATTCTGAAGCCATTGCCACCAGAGGAAAATATTTTCTGTCAGTATTATTCCGTACTAAATTAATTATTTTCTCTAACTATGCATGCAATTACACAGAATGTTCAAGATGAAACAAGGTAGATTTTGGCCCCGTATAACTTTCCTTAAAAAGTGCCATGTTTTATATATATATATATATTTTGACAAGTTTTTTAACATTAAAAAGTAATGGTTCATGCATTATAAATCACATCTGTGTGCATTAATTAATAATTCCTTTACACAATTAGTCTGTACTATAGCACACAAACTTAACATATTTCCCTTCAATTTTTTTTTTTTTAAACTAGGAAAACAAATTGATACAAAAAAGTCAAGACTGTAGTTTCAGGAATCCAGGTTGTTAGCATACAGTAGGAGAAGGCAGTGGCACCCCACTCCAGTACTCCTGCCTGGAAAATCCCATGGACGGAGGAGCCTGGAAGGCTGCAGTCCATGGGGTCGCTGAGGGTCGGACATGACTGAGCAACTAAGCGACTTCATTTTCACTTTTCACTTTCTTGCATTGGAGAAAGAAACGGCAACCCACTCCAGTGTTCTTGCCTGGAGAATCCCAGGGATGAGGGAGCCTGGTGGGCTGCCATCTATGGGGTCACACAGAGTCGGACACGACTGAGTGACTTAGCAGCAGCAGCAGCAGCATACATTAACTGAGAAAAACCTAAATGAAGAGAAATGACTCCTTTCTCTCTGGGCATGATGAAACATCTACTTACAGTTTGGTGTTTCTCAGAAGATGACAAATAACAAAAAAACATACCAGAACTCAAATATCTATTTACTATCTGCACAAAGAAAGATCATCAAGAGAGAAAAATAAAATGTCCCTACCAGAAGCAATGCTAGAAAGTTAACACACTTGAATTCTTGGTCTTTATGAAGAGGGCATCACTGTGCTCCCTACATCATGGGAGTCACTCTGCTCCCCTGTTTGGGAGAAGTCACTGTCTACACCCAACAAATGGGGAGACCAGGCCAGAGAGGATGAATGCCAGAGTCAGGGCTCAGTCTCCCTGCTTTGTAAAATTCAGCAAATGAGGAAGTAAAGAGAGGTGGAGTGCTTCCAAGCTGACAAGGAGAGGGGACCAAGATGAGAAAAAACAGACTCGGCAGTGATGAAACCTCATCCAGCCAAACAGCCCTCAACATTTCAACGGGGATCTGAGGGTACTACTCTAGAGAACATTCTGAAATGATAAATTTCCATAATGCCCCTAAGTCATCATCAAGGGGTCAAACTGTGTTCCATGTCCTCTGTTTAGAAAGACAGGGAAATCACAAGCACAGAAATTGAAAATGTAATCAGAAATCTTCCAGCAAACAAAAGCCCAGGTCCAGACAGCTTTACAGCTGAATTCTACCAAAAATTTAGAGAAGAGCTAACACCTATCCTACTCAAACTCTTCCAGAAAATTGCAGAGGAAGGTAAACTTCCAAACTCATTCTATGAGGCAACCATCACTCTAATACCAAAACCTGACAAAGATGCCACAAAAAAACAAAACTACAGGCCAAATATCACTGATGAAAATAGATGCAAAAATCCTTAACAAAATTCTAGCAATCAGAATCCAACAACACATTAAAAAGATCATACACCATGACCAAGTGGGCTTTATCCCAGGGATGCAAGGATTCTTCAATATCTGCAAATCAATCAATGTAATTCACCACATTAACAAATTGAAAAATACAAGCCATATCATTATCTCAATAGATGCAGAGAAGGCCTTTGACAAAATTCAACATCCATTTATGATAAAAACTCTCCAGAAAGCAGGAATAAAAGGAACATACTTCAACATAATAAAAGCTACATATGACAAACCCACAGCAAACATCCTCAATGGTGAAAAATTGAAAGCATTTCCCCTAAAGTCAGGAACAAGACAAGGGTGCCCACTTTCACCACTACTAGTCAACATAGTTCTGGAAGTTCTGGCCACAGCAATCAGAGCAGAAAAACAAATAAAAGGAATCCAAATTGGAAAAGAAGAAGTAAAACTCTCACTGTTTGCAGATGACATGATCCTCTACATAGAAAACCCTAAAAACTCCACCAGAAAATGACTAGAGCTAATCAATGGATATAGTAAATTTGCAGGATATAAAATCAACACACAAAAATCCTTTGCATTTCTATACACTAATAATGTGAAAGTAGAAAAAGAAATTAAGGAAACAATTCCATTCACCATTGCAATGAAAAGAATAAAATACTTAGGAATATATCTATCAAAAGAAACTAAAGACCTATATATAGAAAGTTATAAAACACTGATGAAAGAAATCAAAGAGGACACTAATAGATGGAGAAATATTCCATGTTCATGGATCGGAAGAATCAATATAGTGAAAATGTGCATACTACCCAAAGCAATCTACAGATTCAATGCAATCCCTATCAAGCTACCAAAAGACAAGGGTGCCCACTTTCATTTACTCTTAAAGGAAGATAAGAAATGTTAAGAAATTGCCCTCTTAGATTTTGACATCTCTAAAGAGTATGTGTTTGTTTTTTTAAGAGGATATTCATGACAGAGCATGCATTAGAAGCTGTAAATTTCAAAGAAGCTTGCTATGGGATAGATCATTATGACCACCTCAGAGCTGGTTGGGATGGCTGTGGATTTAGCATATTTTGCAGGTTCGACACACCAGGATCTTGATGTATGTGTCAACTTTACATGAATCCCTGCGCAGGCAGTAGAACAGGTTATACAATTCAGAATGACGCCTGTCTTCATCGCTGGACATCAGGGACGGGAGACCTGACCAGATACGGGGAGCATCGTCCATCATCTTCATGACTGGAACAACAATCTAAATACCCAAATGATAATGACTTTTTATGCGTTTTATTAGTATATCTTTTTTTCTTCTAATTATCAAATTAAGATTTGGGGAAGACATATGAATATAAAGCTCTCTATATATGGATTTTGGAGCCAGCTTATCAGAAAACTATTAGAAATCTAAAAACTAGATACATAACTTAACCTTAATTTTAAATTTCTTTTTTCTTCCTTCTCATTCACATCTATTGATTTGAGGAGAACAGAGGAAGAAGACAAGTGGAACTTCAAGAGCATATGTCCTGGGTTACTTTAAAGACAAATACTGATCTTGGAAATTCAGTTATCTAGAACTATTACTCTTGAAAATATTTCAACCACCTGTGCCCAGAAAGAGGCAATCTTTTAGTGGAATTGTTTGCAATGCATGGAAGGCTGCACATGTGAAAAATTGCAGTGAAATTCTGATTCCTTTACAGTAGAATCTATGACTATGAATGACTAGGCTCCTGCTTTATGTAGTAGCAGTCTAGCATATAGAAGTCATGAATACTTTTCTACAAAATGAGATATTTCCAAACTCCTATGCATTACAGAGGTCACCTCTTTCATTCATAAACAAAGCAAGAAAGCCCTCTGCAGGATGCTCACCTTCCTGAAGTGACTCTCTATGAATGTTTGAAGTTTCTCTGACATTTTCTTAATCTTCATGGCACTTGATAGGTAAGCCTCTGACAGTTCTTTCATATTCTGCAGTTCTGTGACTAGATGATTCAAAGGTTTATTCCAGGAGTACAGTAACACAAGTGTCCACTTAGTAAGGTCTTCATTCTAAGCAACCATAAGAAACAGTCTCATTAAAATAAATCATAATTCAGTGGTTTTGGTAACATGTGATCTTTGCTCAGAGCAGCTGACCTAAAATACTTTTGGTTATTCCTATGTGCATGCAAAGATTTTTGAAGGTAGTAAAAGTTGCAAAAGTATAAAAGGTAAGCTGTTAGTTCACACTTTGCTGAAATATAAAAATCTAGGTTATTTTAGGAACTGATTCTTCTGATGTGCTCTAATTTATAACATGAAGAATTCTCTTTTTTCCTCTGAAATTCTACCCCCACTCAGTGAGTTCTTTTGTGTTTGTATATTTGCGTGAGAGAATCTAAGTATTTTATGGCAAGTCAGTATGTGCCTGCAGTGCCTGACCCAGGAAAGAAGGATTCCACCTGTGCCCACATCATTGACACCCAGTGATTCATTTGTATTAATAAATCAGATGAGTCCTTCATATTGATTTTTGATCAGTAATTGTTTTATGATATTACAACAAGGAGACAAGGAAGAAGACATTACATTCCTAAACAGGTTTCTCTCTTCAGCTGATCCCACACCAGCCCCTTGCTGACATCAGAAGAGTCTGTTTTTGACATGTGTTTGGGCAGAAAATGGTACAGTGTTGTCTTTAGTAACAGCATCAGTGGGATTCACAATGAGGGTTCTCCCTGCTAGTTCACTAGCAGAATTGAACCTGAAAATCCCGGGGGCTGAAGATCTCTAGTTAACATGCTTGATATCTTCACAGCCATGAACTGTCTTACTGGTAAAGAACAGAAAACTGAATAGGATTAAATATAGTAAAGCACATTAAGTGCTGAGTAAAATGTGAGGCCATGTAGTAACTCTCAATAGACTTTAAATTTAAGCTTATTGAACAATCCCTCCTCTTCTTCCTCTTTGTCCTTTTTCCTTTACTTGTTCACCCTCATTATTAATGAGCTTATCAGAGGAAAAGAATGCTGCTATCATTAAGAAGGTTGTAGAGAGACAGGATAGAATTTTAAGGGGGGGGTGCACGTGAAAATATTTTAAATAATGTTAGGAGGGACGATAATGCAGGAAATCAGAAAGGGGAGATTATAACAGTGAAAATTTGGAACTGCAATAAATGAGTGAGGCTTGATATGTAAAGTGTGGTGTCCTCAGAACAGCAGCAATTTTGTGGCCATGAGAAGCAAAGCAATGTTTTATAGGCCATTGTGGCAGAGACTTACAAATTAAGAATAAAAGATGACCGAGGAGTCATTGAGAATGACAAATGAAGAAGGTGTCAGAGAAGTAGAAGCAGAATCAGGAGAGTCTTGAAAGGCAGATGCGGGGGCTCAGGTGGTGCAGTATAGTTTTCCGAAGTAGGAGTCACTAGTAACAGGGAGTGCTCAAAACTGGGGTGTGTTTCTTTCATATTCAGGGATTTTGCAATCTTATATTTTACACATGGAAGTTCTCATTCATTTCCTGTTTTCATACAGAATAATAGCTGCAGTCCTGTGTCTAATCCATTGGTTGAACTAAAGTTGTCTGCATGGACAATTTATAGATCTGTTATTTATCTTGCTACTACAAATCTTTTGTCATCCCTTGATTTTGCTCATGCTTCATGAACTGCATAACATAATTTCTCTTCAGTTGCTTATGGTTCTTCCACCTTTTTCTGCATGTACAGTTATCATAACCTTTAATGATCTGAAGTCTGGTAACCTACATACTGTCTCATCTGAAATGATGAAAATCCCAGGAGAAAGACTCACGTTCAGCTGGTGGACTTTATCTCTTTTTTCAGGAAAATTGAAGGACTTGGTGTGGCAGCTGTTGGTGGCATTGATATGGTACAGTTTTCCCTTTGCATGTTTTTCATACTGAAAGTGATCAGGCAATTAGTTAATGTTGTTGGGTTTTCAGTATATGAATCCATTAACAGAACATTAACATCTTGATAGACACGAATTTTTTTTAACGCGGGGTCATCACAAAATTTAAGTCATTCTTTTCTACTTTTCTATACATTGTCTCTATAAAAATGATTTTACATATAAACTTTTCTAAGTTTAACTTTTTCCTTTCTCTGTTTTATGATTATCTATTTTTTTAAATATTTGAACCAAATATTTTATGTATGTACCAATATTTGGTGTTTCCCAGGGGACGGTAGTGGTAAAGAATATTCCTGCCAATGCAGGAGATATAACAAGGCTCAAGTTTGATCCCTAGGTGAGGAGCATCCCTTGCAAGAGGGTACAGCAGCATACTTTAGTATTCTTGCCTGGCCAATCCTATGGACAGAGGAGCCTGTTGGCCTATAGTCAGTAAGATTGCAAAGATTGGACACAACTGAAGTGACTAAGAATGCATGCATGCACCTATATTTAACCATTTAATCTCTTGTTTACCTAAAAGAGTTGGAAAAAAAAAATGGACAGTCAAATGGAGGATGGAAGAAAATCTGCTGAGTAAAAATAACTATGTGAATTTAACAGAAACCTTTAGCACTGCCTTTTATTAGCTGTCTCCTCTACTGTGTGCTCCTTGATTGACCTAAAAGAATTAACATACAACTTTCATATACCTTCCTCAGAAAAAGAAAATTGTTTCCAATTGTAAACATCCCTTCTATTGTAGCTCGATACCTATTCACTGCAAATCTTAAAACAATAATTAGTAGCTTTAAAAAATTACAAGTATTCATTTTTGTGTCCAAAATATAGCTTTGTTTCTCATGTTCCATCCACCCAGTTCACTGCAGAGATGCTGCTGTGCTATTAAATCGCTTCAGTCGTGGCTGACTCTGTGTGATTCCATAGATGGCAGCCACCAGGCTCCCCCATCCCTGGCATTCTCCAGACAAGAATACTAGAATAGGTTGTCATTTTCTTCTCCAATACGTGAAAGTGAAGTGAAAATGAAGTGACTCAGTCATGCCCAAGTCTTAGCGACTCCATATACTGCAGCCTACCAGGCTCCTCAATTTATGAGATTTTCCAGGCAAGAGTACTGGAGTGGGTTGCCATTGTTCTCTCACTGCAGAACAGTTCTCATTTATTGGAATTTACTCTGAGCCTGGAGAAGAAAGCCCATGGAGACCTTGAAGGTCCAGAAAATCAATATGCTTCCTTTCACCAGTCCCATCTAAAAGTGCTCTGTGTCAGGGAGTAGGTGGACTGAATGTGTATTTTTCAGATTCATGTGTTAGAGCCCTAACTGCTAAAATACTGTGTTTTGAAAAGGATTCTGACTCTTTGAAATCCCATGGTCTACAGCCCATCAGATTCCTCTGTCCATGGGATTTCTCAGGGAAGAATACCGGAGTGGCTTGCCATTCCCCACTCCAAGGAATCTTCCAGACCCAGGGATAGAACCCAGGTCTCTCACATTGCAGGCAGATTCTTTACCATCTGAGCCACCAGTGAAGCCCATTGACAATAAATGAGCTCTTAGGGTGGAACACGCATCCAATAGGTTTAATGTCTTCATGAAGCGAAACACCAGAGAATTCTCTCTGTGTCTCTGTGTCTTTTCCTCTCTCTCTTTCCCACTCCCCACTCTTTGTGAGGACTCATGGAGAAACCAGCCTGGGAAGAAAGAGTCCTTACCAGAACTTCATCTTGCTGGCACCCTGATCTTGGACTTCTAGCCCCTGGACTATGAGGAAATAAATTTCTATTGATTATTCCACTGAGTCTATTGTATTCTTTTACGGCATTCCTAGTTGACAAACACCAAATCATTTATTTTGCTTCTTTAAAAAAGAAAATGAATGAAAGGAAATTGAAAATTTATTGTACTTCTCAGGAAACTTTGAGATTTCACAACCTGATCCTTTCTTCGATTTCCATGTCTTATGAACTGACGGCTTCTTTTACCGAGACTGTGTTTTTCCAGCCTTCTTGTTTAAAAGATAGTATAGCCCTGTCACTTACGTGAACTTTTCTTCTGGGCACCTGACGGGCTACAGTCCACAGGGTCACAAGAGTCAGACACAATTTAGCAACTAAACCACCACCACCAGAGTACTTACAAACTCCTTGAACATTATCGTGGAAAGGTTATAGAAGTCGTGGGACAGCCAGGCAGCATCAATAAACAAGTCTGTAAGGGATTTCAGGGAGGTGACAGACACATCAGGACCGCAGGATGGGCATGGGTTGCCTTGGCACAGAAGACGATTTGACATGACCAGCAGCAGCAGCAGGCAGGACCCTGTTTAAATAAAACCATGAGCCATTCTGAGATGATCTAGTCACCTGAGGTTATCAAATCCATCCTGTGGAAGGAAATCTTCTCTTTCCCTGTTGCTGTGAGCAGGAGTTGTTGCTGTAGAAGCTGGGGAAGAAGGAGCGCCTTCTGTGTAAATTTAGATGGATGATATTTGCACAGATAGATAGTTGGAGAAGTAGGTTACTCTCTGTATTTTTGAATTGCTCCCAGAAGTACTTCTGTGCTCTGCAAACATTTGGAACTTAATTCTGAGCCAGACTGTTTGGGCCATTCTTTTAAGACAGTTTAATGTTGGGACTTTCAAGACTCTGAGCAACGAGACCCTCTAGGAGTTTTCAATTTTTTTACTTTGCATCTACTAATGCTTGAATATTAGACACTGAAATGACAAGAAAAGTACAATTTATCTGTGTGATATACCATCACACTGCAGTAAGAGTAAACAGGTGACTGATCACTATTACTGAGCACAGAGAATATACTAAGAGAAAAAGAATACTGTACCTTGGATCAGGTCACTCACCTTAATATCCCCATGCATGTCTTTGATGCTTTCCCAAAAGCTTTAAAACATCTTAAACTTTGTGTTTCACAGGAACCCTGTAAGATAACCTTAATCTTCACTATGATCTTCAAGTTAAACTAATGAAGATGTGATGACTTGGAATGGCAAGTAATTTTCCCTAGGTCCCATTTTTAGCAGATGGGGGTGATTGGGCACCAATGTACTCAATCTGTTCACTTCCTGATGTCACATCACACATGCCTGTGGCCCTCGGTCTGCATGTGTGTAACCAGGACCACATCAGGAGCTGTGATGACTCTGCTTAAAGAGAAAAATATTTTGTCTTTGACTGCAAAACAAAGTGACCCTAGAACGTTGGTTTTATCCACTTATTCTGCTCTGTCTATAAGACCCTCACTGTTAGAGTCTCTGACAATTATCAGCCTGGTTCTCCTGGCTAGCCTTTCTTCTAGGCACCTTGACAGCTCTTCTACTTTTACGCATCTTTAATCCTCTTGTTATGTTTGTTTCTTGGAATAAATAGCCAATAAATCTCCAAATGGTAATACAAGAATATCACCTAGTCAGCACTCAGGACAACATCATTGGCTCTGCAAACAATGCCTGCAACTTCCTGACTTTGACTTTTTAGGGACAAAATTTACCTGTGTGGTCGGAAGTACATCCTGACAACTCATGGAGCTTAGATTTTGAACCATCTCCAAGCATCTCCTCTTTGACAGTAGAACTACACCTTCATGCTTCTGTGATGTATTGTAATATTTCAGAAATTATTTCTGGCCCTACCTTTGGCCAACAGAAGCATAAAATCAAGACTCTTGCTAGCAGGATTTTAATATTACTTTTTCAGTGTGTCCTTTGTAAGTAAGCAGAATTTAAGACTGAAGTGAGCAAAAATTGAGTTTGAACAAGAGAACTGATAGAATAGTGATTTTATCCTCCTGAATGAGATCTGAACATCATTCTTTTTCTAATTTACCAGAAGAGTGATAATTTAATTAAGGATAAGATATCAGCATATACGAGGTTTCTTTGCTTTTAGTTATTTTAAAGGGGCATGATATGTAAGACTAAATGGTTATTTAAAATTAGGTGATGAAAATAAAAGAAGTGGTTTTCAAAAAGAAGACATATAAGTTGGAGAAATTTGGGACTATCTCTCTCATCAACTAAAGTGCTTATTGTGACAGGCAAAGAGGATAATAGCTTATATTACATAGACGTATTTATGTGCCTATATTTCTGTGCATGTATACATGTGCTATGAATAAATATATCCTTACTTCCTTCCTATGAAACTTTGGACCGTATAAATTCAGTTTTATAAGAGGCAGTAAATACAGCAGAATACCCTAATTCCTAATGTAACTGATCATTTATTGGTAGATGACTAACTATATGACTTTTTCTGTTAAATTGTTTTTTTTATATTTTATCTCAAATATTTATTTTTAATTTAAATTTATTTATTTTAATTGGAAGCTAATTACTTTACAATATTTTATTGGTTCTGAACACATCACCATGAATCTGCCATGGGTGTGCACGTGTTCCCCATCCTGAACCCCCCTCCCACCTTCCTCCCCATATCATCCCTCTGGGTTATCCCAGTGCATCAGCCTGAGGATCCTGTATCGAACCTGGGCTGGTGATTTGTTTCTTATATGATATTACCCATGTTTCGATGACATTCCCCTAATTCTTATTTATGTGTTTGCTTTGGTAGCACATATATTTAAAAATTTGAATAATACTGAGAAGATTAGCATGGCCCCTGACCAAGGATGACACACAAATTTGTGAAGCCTTCATATTCTTCTGTAACAGGTTCGAGGGTTGGGATGGGAAGTAAGGTGGCAAACAAGTTCAAGAGCAGGGGACATAGGTATACCTATGGCTGATCCATGCTGATGTTTGGCTGAAAGAAGTACAGTATTTTAAAGCAAGTCCCCCCCTTCAATTAAACATCAATAAATTCAATTATAAGAACAGTTATTGAGGATCATATAACAGGTTCACATATCCATTGTATGACTAAAGAGGATCTGACTCAAAACTGATGGTGTCAATTATCATTGGTTAGTGAGTCATTAACTTCATAGTTGAATGAGAAAACTAAACTAACAAACACTACTGTCTTGATTAAGTGTCATAGCAAGCTATAATCCTTGTCTGCATTTGCTTTTAAGTGATATAGTGCCCAAACTTTGAAACTGAGCCTGTTCCCAGAAGGCCACAGTCATGAGTCCTGCCCAGGGTTTTTGTTCCAGATGCTGGAGGCTTCTGTTCGTTGGTCACTAAGGCTGAAATTTTCTCTGCTGAGCAATCTCTGGGTCTATCGTGTGTACAAGTCTTTATATTTTGGTTTTCTAATTTGATTCTCTTATTCTTTTGATCAGACTACCAAGTCCCTTTATGATTTATTTTTCAGACCCTTTTGTGCTTTGATTTTTCTGATGCTCATTAGTGTATTTGCTTCCAGGTCTACCTCTCTGAGTATTTTCAGCATCTACATAAACCCTACCCTATTCTCTTACTGTCTGGATTTTGGCGTTTAGCGTCAGCATATTTTAATGAACTTTGTTCTCCTTCTGGTGCGGTTTCTGATACACAGTTTAAGCTGGTTGGCTCACATCTTGCTTGCTTGTGTTGTCTCCAAAAAATTAGAGAACTCTGCTTTTTCTAGGCAGTACTTCCCCTTGTTTGGTTACTATTGATAATTTTCTGTGATTTCACTTTCTGCCTCATAAGCTTTGTCTTTCTCAATCTACTTTAAAGTGAGTACTATTGTGCCTCTATATTGGTATTATTATTTTAAAGAAATATCCACTAGTATAGCAGAGAATTAAAGGGAATAAAATTGTAATAGTATTAGCAATAAAACATTCCCCTCAAATAGAATCCAGTAATTCCCCCAGTTTTAATTGACTTTCTATCCATGTATTATTGAGGTTCCCTATCATTTTTCCTTACTAGGTGTTTCAATTTTGAAATAGAATATAGAAAGCAATGGAGAAGAAAGTTCTGCAAATCACCTTGGATTTTAGATGCCTCAAGATTAAGTATGTAATTATTAGTTTGTTATAGTTAATAAAGATATTCTGAGCAAAAATAACTCAGTGTAGGGTAATAGCTATTGTTTGGAGATAAAGAATGCAATGCCAGAAAGACACAGACTTTTGTTCTGGAAGGAAAAACTCACAGTGTCTCTCATCTACCATCAACTCTTCAGACTTTTCAAAACACTCTTCTTCTGCTCATTTAATAATTTGGGTTGTTTGATTTCTTTCAATACTGAGTTGCTTGAGTCTCATATATATACTTCAATATGAAGCCCTTACCAAATACATGATTTGCAATTTTCTTTTTCATTCCATAGGTTGTCATTTCATTTTATTGATGGCTTCTTTTTACTATGCAGAAGGTTTTGAGTTTGATGTGGTCTCACTAGTTTATTTTTGGAGTTTTTGCCTTTGCTTTTGAAGACTGAGAGGTTTGAGATGCTTATATTTTGGTAAGTAATCCTTTATCAGTGGTTTTATTTGCTATTATCTTCTTCGATTCTTACCAAAGACCCAGAATGGCTGAATGGATACAAAAAGAATAACCATATGTATGCTGTCTACAAAAGATCCACTTCAGTCCTAGAGGCACATACAGACTGAAAGTGAGAGGATGAAAAAGATATTTCATGCAAATGGAAATCAAAAGATTGCCAGATTGGCAATTCTAGCATAAGAAAAAATAGACCTTAAAATCAAAACTATTACAAGAGATTAAGAAGGACACTGCCAAATGATCAAGGGATCAGTCTAAGAAAAAGACATAACAATGTTAGCTATTTATGTACCCTACATAGGAGCACCTCAATGCATAATGTAAACACTAACTGACAAGAAAGGAGAAACTGACAGTAACACAGTAATAGTAGGGCATGTTAACACCACACCTATACCAATGGACAGATCAAGAAAACTGAAAATTAATAAAGAAACATAAGCCCCAAAGAAATATTAGAGCAAAGAGACCT
>SJYC01098195.1:0-11275 GCA_006408675.1 Madoqua kirkii
ATGAAAAGATGCTCAACATCACTCATTATCAGAGAAATGCAAATCAAAACCACAATGAAGTACCATTTCACACCAGTCAGAATGGCAGTGATCCAAAAGTCTACAAGCAATAAATGCTGGAGAGGGTGTGGAGAAAAGGGAACCCTCTTACACTGTTGGTGGGAATGCAAACTAGTACAGCCACTATGTAGAACAGTGTGGAGATCCCTTAAAAAATTGCAAATAGAACTGCCTTATGACCCAGCAATCCCACTGCTGGGCATACACAATGAGGAAACTAGAACTGAAAGAGACACATGTTATAATAGCCAGGATGCGGAAACAAGCTAGATGTCCATCAGCAGATGACCGGATAAGAAAGCTGTGGTACATATACACAATGGAGTATTACTCAGCCATTAAAAAGAATACATTTGAATCAGTTCTAATGAGGTGGATGAAACTGGAGCCTATTATACAGAGTGAAGTAAGGCAGAAAGAAAAAGACCAATAAAGTATACTGACACATATATATGGATTTAAAAAGATAGTAACGATAACTCCGTATGTGAGACAGCAAAAGAGACACACATGTATAGAACAGACTTTTGGACTCTGTGGGAGAGGGAGACGGTGGGATGATTTGGGAGAATGGCATTGAAATATGTATACTATCAGGTAAGAAATGAATCACCAGTCTATGTTCGATACAGGATACAGGATGCTTGGGGTTGCTGCACAGGATGATCCAGAGAGATGATATGGGGTGGGAGGTGGGAGGAAGGTTCAGGATTGGGAACTCATGTACACCCGTGGCTGATCATGTCAATGTATGGCAAAACCAATACAGTACTGTAAAGCAAAATAAAGTAAAAATAAAAAATTAAAAAAAAAAAAAGATGCCATAGCAAGTAACCAGAATTGTAAACCGCTTAACATACATGGAAAAATAACTCTCCAGAAAGGATGAGCATCTACGAAAAACACTATGGTAAAAATGAAATCATAAAAAGGAGACATTAGAGTAAAATATAAAAAAATAAGTATAAATGTAACTATAAATAATTTTGCTTTCTGAATAAAAAACAAACAAACAAAAAAGAAAGACAGGGATGTGCAGGTTTTAAAACATCACTGGTTGAATGGTTATGTGTTGTCTTGACCATCACTGACATGGAAAGGAGATCTCAATATGTTGCTAGTTTATAACAAAATTTACAAAAAGATAGGCATAATGCAATTTAGGTTTCGAGAGAAAAAAACCCATATACAGAAAATAATCTGGAAGATACACACCAAAAGTTATCATTAAGTGTATATGAATTTTTAGATCACAAGTAATTCTAATTGTAAGTGATTTCTAATTTATAAAACTAATCTTTTGTATAACTAGTATGTATAATTTTTATAATCATAAAATGAATCTATTTTCATTTTGTAAAAGAAAAAAAGACTAAAATCACTTTTCATCTTGTATTTGGATAGCCAATATGATACAAATTTAATGTTCTCTCCTACTATGACCTATGTATAATAATGTTTACTTTTTGATATAATGAAAATCACAGGCACAGTGAATATGGTGCCAATTGATATTTGTTCACTCATAAATTCTTTCCAGCTTTCTTTATATGCTCCATATGTTTCTCAGTTGGTCTAACCACATGTTATGCTCTGAGTATTCTAGAAGCCCAGCTCTGCCCACAGGACTGAGCAAAGATACGCCACAAGTAAAAAAGTTAGAACCATGGTTCATCCTTCAAAAAGGAGGAAAATGAAAGAAGAGGTAGACAGATAAACAATATTTTCAGATTTGTCACAAATATTAGGAAAATGACTTACTGTAATTGCATTTCCAATAGTGTATTCTTTGGCTATAACTAGAGTGGATCCATACCAGAAGGCCAGTGCGTATGATGCATATATTAGCAGGAAGGCAGTGCCCATAGAAATGTTTGCTGAAATAGCTTTTTTAATTCCAATCCTTTTGGCATTTTCTAGATGTTTCTGATACCTACCAGAAAATGAAGGGGGAAATATGACAGTAAGAATCCATGAAAATGAAAGTGAAGTTGCTCAGTCATGTCCGACTCGTTGCGACCCCATGGACTGTAGCCTACCAGGTTCCACCATCCATAGAATTCTCCAGGCAAGAATACTGGAGTGGATTGCCATTTCCTTCTCCAGGAGATCTTCCCAACCGAGGGACTGAACCCTGAGACTCCATAATCTTAGCTATACCCCCGTCCTGGACAGCTAGAGGTTTAAGGGACAAAATCCATCAACCAAGAAACCCATGGAGACACCCAGCTTCCCGGGAATTGAACCAGTGCAGGGTCAGCCTGGACCAGAGCCCAGCTGAGCCTTTTCTCTACTGGCCTTGGACTCATCTCCCTCAGTCCCCACCAGTCCCACCAGTGTTCCCACAGCTGATCCAGGACTGAACTCCCAATCCTGGGAGAACCTCACCTTCTACCTTCACGGCCAGCATCACAAGTCAAGGAGGAAGAAGAGAAACCAAGCCCACCAGGAGTGACACCAAAATGTAAACTGCAAACACTATTTGGGACTCTTAAAGCAGTTATACTCTCAAGACAGGCTAATTTGTCTTCTCTGCTGTCCCGCTGGGTGAAAGTGAAAGTGTTAGTCACTCGATAGTGTCTGACTCTTTTTGATCCTATGGACTGCAGCCCACCAGGCTCCTCTGTCCATGGGACTCTCCAGGCAAGAATACTGGAGTGGGTTGCCATTTCCTCCTCCAGGGGAGCTTCCTGACCCAAGGATTGAACCTGGGTCTCCTGCATTGCAGGCGGATTCTTTACCATCTGAGCCACCAGGGAAGCCTGAGCCCATTGGGTAAGGGATGGGAATTGTACCCGTTATATAATTATACTCCAGCCTTTGCTTTTTTGCTTCACTTTGGTTTCTGTTTTGTTCTGTTTTTGATTAAGCCAGGGTACAGGGTATAAAGAGGTCACTACTTATGGGATATAGTTTCTTATTCAACTTTTTTAGATTTTAGTTTCATCACTTGTAAAATGGAATTACTTTTTAAAAATTGAAGTATAGTTGATTTACAGTGTTGTGTTAGTTTCAGATGTACAAAGGGATGCATCTACACACACACACATGTATTCTTTTCCAGATTCTTTTACGTTACAGATTATTACAATATATTGAGTGTAGTTCCCTGTGCTATACAGTAGGCCCTTGTTGCTTACCTATTTTATATAAAGTAGTGAATATATGTTAATCCTAAATTCCTAATTTCCCCCTCCCCTCCTTTACCTTTTGGCAACCATAAGTCTGTTTTCTATGTCTGTGAGTCTGTTTCTGTTTTGAAATAAGTTCATTTGTATCATTTTTTCTAGGCTCCATATTATCATAGGATATTTGTCTTTGTCTGGCTTACTTCACTTAGGATGACAAGCTCTAGGCCCATCCATATTGCTGCAAATGGCATTATAAAATGGAGTTACTAATGCCTACCTTGCTAGATGATTGCGAGGTTGAAGGACAATGTCAAGAAGTTGTTAGAACAGTGCTGGCACATAGTTGGCAAAATCTGATGAATCCTATTCTTATTATTATTGCTTTTGTTTTAGAATTTAATCTCTTCCTAAATATCACTCATTCTATTATAACCATAATTTTAAATATTAAGTAAAATCCATTATTACTGGCTTCTGGGATTTGACATGAAGGCACACATGTCTAGAATGGTTCTGTAATAACAATGTTTTTTCCATCAATTTCAGTTAAGCCTTTCATTCCATGCTAGATGCAGAGAGTGTATAAAATTTAATTTTGGCTCCTTCAAGTCACAAAAGAAAAAATCCACTGGATGTACAATGAAGCTTATATCACATCCATTAGAATGTTTCTAACAAAAACAAACAGCATCATATCTTTTTCAGTTTAACCAAATAAGATGCTGAGAATTTATTCATTTTTAAAAATGCATCCTGCCACCCCAAATTATATCTTTTAGTTCCTTAAAGCACCTAACTCTCCAGTGTTCTTTCCTCAGTGTTGGGCCCTGCACTGACTTAGCAGAGCTGCGTCCCTGGGGAACAGCTGGCACCCCTCACCCAGCGCTGTGCTGAATCCCAGGTGGCCCAGCTGCAGGGTGTGGGCAGGGAGGGTTACATCAGCCCCAGCGTGACACGGGTTCCAGGGACAAGGATGGACATGCTGTAATTACCTTCTCTTAGATGGCTCGCCATTTGCAGCTAATGGAGCGGCACTGATTACACTCACATCCTGAGGTGTGTGGGCTATTGTGTGCAGGAAGCAGCAGTGGAAGAGAGAAAGGAAGAGGTTAGGCACAGGTTGGCTGTCAAGAGGACTTAAGGAATAGAAAAACAGAAAATGAAAAAGAGAGGAGTGGGGAACCTTTGCTTTCAAAGCTAGAGAATTTCCAGAGAATTTCTCTTTCATAGAGTCGGGGGTATCAGGAGTCCCGAAGAATGGCAAAAAAAAATATTTTACATGGAGTCACACTTCAGTTATATTAAGGTATGTTATTATTTAAAGAAAACTGGTTGGAGCGTTGAGTAGCCTTTATTAGGGGGTTTGTTCTGGCCCATACATTTTTGTCTATCAACTCCCCTTAGAGCAGAGGCACTCGACCTGGAATCCCTGGTTAAGGAATTTGGCCAGGGAAAAATTTACACTTTCAATTTTGCTAACCCCTAACCAAAATCCAGCATTTCCTTCGATTATCTGTGCAGGCAACATGCAATGTCAGCAGCAACTGTGACTGTGTTGCCAACATAAATCTTAGATCATTTTCATACATGTTCTACTTTTTGAAGATATCTTGAAGTACATTTTACCCACAGACCTACTTGGAATTACAGTAGGTATTAGACCTATAGTTAGTTCTTGATATTCAATAGGTTAAAAATAGAGGCATAGATTTCAGTTCAGTTCAATTCAGTTGCTCAGTCATGTCCGACTGTTTGCGACCCCATGAACTGCAGCACAACAGGCTTCCCTGTCCATCACTAACTCCAGGAGTCCACCCAAACCCATGTCCATTGAGTCAGTGATGCCATCCAACCATCTCATCCTCTGTTGTCCCCTTCTCCTGCCCTCAATCTTTCCCAGCATCAGGGTCTTTTCAAATGAGTCAAATCTTCTCATGAGGTGGTCAAAGTATTGGAGTTTCAGCTTCAACATCAATCCTTCCAATAAACACCCAGGACTGATCTTCTTTAGGATGGACTGGTTGGATCTCCTTGCAGTCCAAGGGACTCTCAAGAGTCTTCTCCAACACCACAGTTCAAAAGCATCAATTCTTCTGGCTCAGCTTTCTTTATAGTTCAACTCTCACATCCATACATGACCACTGGAAAAACCATAGCCTTGACTAGATGGACCTTTGTTGGCAAAGTAATGTCTCTGCTTTTTAATATGCTGTCTGGGTTGGTCACAACTTTTCTTCCAAGGAGTAAGCATCTTTTAATTTCACAGCTGTAATCACCATTTGCAGTGATTTTGGAGCCCAGAAAAATAAAGTCAGCCACTGTTTCCCCATCTATTTGCATGGATTTATTGTATCACAACTTTATAAATGTTTTTACGACTGTGCCTCATCATAATTGGTTTCCTATGTAAGCCTATGTATTTTGTTTTATGCATTTAAAATCATTATTCTAAGAAGAAGTCCATAGATTTCATCAGCCTTTCAAAGAAGTCCATGGAATATAAAAAGTTCAGAAAGTGTTAAGTGTTAGTCACTCACTCATGTCCAACTCCTTGTGATCCCATGGACCGTAGCCCACTCAGGCTCCTCTATCCATGGGATTCTCCAGGCAAGAATACTGGAGTGGGTTGCCATTCCCTTCTCCAGGGAATCTTCCCAATCCAGGGATAAAACCCAGGTCTCCCACATTGCAGCCAGATTCTTTACCATCTGAGCCGCCAGGGTAGACAAAAATGGTCAGAACCTTGCTGTAAAGTCTGACAAACTCCAGCCATCAATGAAGGGTGCGAATGTTTTGTGGGTAAGGGGTTTATATTAGGCAGAGGAAAGCAGTAGACACATGTGCATGCCTGCGTGCTGAAAGTGTCTTCAGTTGTGTCTGACTCATTGTGACTGTATGGACTGCAGCCCTCATACCACAAAAGAATAAGTAACAAAATGTAATAAAAGCAAGTTCTTTGAGCCAGTGGACAAAGGACCTTCCTGACCTCTCCAGCTCTCTCTTCTGGCCCCCAAAAGCAATCACAGTTCTGATGGCCCCCAGAGCTTCTTCCGCCACGGCACCTGCTTTTGCATATGCAGCCAGTTCTTTGTCACTAAATGCTGAGAGTATCTGGAAAGAAGAGAAACATGACTTTTGAATAGGGAAAAAAGTTAAAAGACATTCTAATCAACTCTTCAACTTACTTTTTCTTCCCAAACCCTGTCCTTTACCACACACTGTAGATATGAAGCAAACATCACTCAGTGTACCACATCCAACAGCTTCTTCCATTCCCCTACAAAGGCTAGGTGTGATCTGCCTTAATGAACTCCTCTCTAGGAAGTTGTAAGTAGCTCTGGGCAGGAAAAAGCTCTCCACATCTACTATTATTTTTTCTCTATTGATTTCTCTCTCTTCGTCTGTCATGCCACTAACCTTAAACCAGTCATCCCCATGCTCTGCTTGTCTCTAGCCCAAGCACAATTTTTAAAAAAAATTTTTGGCCACATGTAGAACCTTAGTTCCCTGACCAGGAATTGAACTGGCACCCCTTGGAGTGGAAGGCATTAGCCACTGGACCACCGGCAAAGTCCCCCTTTTAAATCCTTTGATCACACAATACTTCACCTAACTTGTTGGTTCTTTTCATGATCAAAGATGCAGAAATAAAGAATAAGTCATTAACAAATGACCAGGTCTCTTCCCTAGCTTCCCCTTCAGTAATCTCATGAATAAGTGTGAAGAGACAGCATTTAAAGAAAAATCACAGGAAGTTGACAAGCCTGCTCACAGGTCTGCATGATGGGGAGTACTGTCAACTCTGACCCTCTGTCATGATGATTAACTGAGATGCTTTCCTTTGCCCCTTTAAAATATTTCATGAGTGAACAGAATCTTTGGAGATAGTTTTTGGTGGACACTGAGTCCACCATCTCTCCCAGATTGCCGGCATACTGATTAAAAGCAACTTTCCATCTACTACCCTTTTTTCTCTATTGATTGCAAACTAAACTAAACTAAATTCTTACTGTTAGAAAGGATTCATCATCCTTACTATTATTGTGTAATGATTTTTAACCACTTTGAAAACCACATTTCCAGACCTACTCATGGATAGTCTACTAAATTACAAGATGGCTAAACAAGATGCTGCAGGAGAAAGCTAAATGAAAAATTGAAACACAAGAGATGCCAATCATCTATTAAGTAAAAAATCAACCTCAAAATGAGCAAAAATTGCCAGTAAAATTTCTCAACCCTGGAATGTTGGCTGAAATGGAACAGGTTATGTGGATTTTACTGCAAGGCAAAATTGGCAGAGTGCCATGTAACCATCACAATTAAACAGCAAATCCAAACTTAGTTAAATGTTCAATAGTCATGCAATAGTTTGAAGTTATGTTATATTTTTAAATTGGGCTTTCCTGGTGGCTCAGATGGTAAAGAATCTGTCTGCAATGCAAGAGACCCAGGCTCGATCCCTGGATCAGGAAGATCCGCAGGAGAAGGGAATGGCAACTCACTCTAGTATTCTTGCCTGGAAAATCCCAAGGACAGAGGATCCTGGCGGGCTGCAGTCCATGGGGTTGCAAAGAGTCAGACACAATGGAGTGACTAACTGAGCGATGTAACTTTTAAATTATGTTTCCTTAAATAGGGACATAACGATTTTATAATTTAAATTACTATGCCAGGAGATTTACCCAAAGTAATAACAACAGTGCAGGGACTTCCCTGATGGTCCAGAGGTTAAGAATCTGCCTTCCAACGCAGGGAACACGGGTTCAACCCCTCATCAGGAAACTAAGGTCTCACATACCACTGAGCAACTGAGCCTACCCACCACAACTATAAAAATGTCCATGCACCACAACTAGAAAAACTCACGCAGCACAACAAAAATCCCATGTGCCACAACTAAGACCTGACGCAGCCAATAAATAATCATAAAAATTTAAAATAATCAATAATATTTTATTGATTTTAAAACAAGTAAAAAAGAATAAAAGTGCAAAAACCATAACTGAGGTAAAAACTGACGTTTTCATTTTTTGGCCATGTAGCATGTGGGATTTTAGTTCCCTAGACAGGGATCACACTCACATCCCTTGCATTGGAAACTCAGAGTCTCACCTACTGGACCACTAGCGAAGTTTCATATCTGACATTTTGAATCACATTAAAAATAATCTTCCCTGTTAGAGCACCATATTAACAACATCCTTCTGCACATGGTTTTGAATGACATTTAACATAGATCTGCACAACATGTAACCAGAATCCTGCATCTTGAAGATAACTCTATCTGTGTCAGTTACCACAAGCGGTCATGCACATGATTCACATACCTTTGCCCAAACAGCTGTAGAGAGTCCCAGGACAGGGCTGATGGCCATTATCACAAGAGTGAGCTTCCATCCTCTGATAAACCCCACTATGAATCCTGCAAAAAACGTGGCTATTGCTTGAAAGAACATTCCAACCTTGTCACCAATTCCTTCACTGATTTTGGAGATGTCACTAAAAAAGATCACACCTAAGTGGTTACAGGCAGGAGGTCTTCAGTCAGAAAGGCGAAGCAAACATCTAACCAACACAGACACAGGTAAAGCTCGTTCAGATGCCCGCAAGCCCCTCTCACAGTCTTAGCTTCTTGAATGACACTTTCCCCACCTAAAGACTGTACAAAGGAAAAATTCAGGATTAGTTCACGCTTCTGGGAAGTCAGTATCATTAAAAGTTGATGCTGTTCAGTTAGTTAATCCTATTAGAGAAGGATTAGCATTTTGAACATATGTCTCAATTTGTTTGAAAGTAGGAATAAGGAGGCAATGGCAATCCACTCCAGTACTCTTGTCTGGAAAATCCCATGGACGGAGGAGCCTGGAAGGCTGCAGTCCATGGGGTCTTGAAGAGTTGGACACGACTGAGTGACTTCACTTTCACTTTTCACTTTCAAGCATTGGAGAAAGAAATGGCAACCCACGCCAGTGTTCTTGCCTCCCAGGGATGGCGGAGCCTGGTGGGCTGCCGTTTATGGGGTCGCACAGTCAGAAACGACTGAAGCGACTTAGCAGCAGCAGCAGAAATGAGGAAGAGCTCCTTCCTTCTACCTGTGGGGCTATTGTTAACCCACTCTGTTCTCTCACAGCAGCCAGAGTGATCCTTTGGAAATGGAAGTCTGAATATGCTACTTCTCAGGTCAAAAATGTCCCGTGGCAGACCTGAGGTCCCTATGGAGGCCAGCCAGGCCCCAAATGCCCTGATCCTCCTTTCTCTTGGACACTTGCTCACTACCCTCTCGCCAGGATCTCCAGCCAGAAAATGCTAATCATCTATCACCCTCTGCTGGAACGTAAGCAACAAGAGGCCGGAGATCTTTGCCTCATTTACTGTTAAATCACAGACAGTTAGAACAGTGTTTAAGAAGCCCTCAATTCTTTGTTGAATAAGTGAAGAGTCAACAAGAACTAAGAGAAGTCTCTTTATGAATTCACTCAATCCCTGATTCACTCATTCATCCATCTTACTGGAGTGCCATCTTAATATCTGTCAGGACTGTGATAAGCTCCGTGAGAAACAAGTAAAGGATGTGAGTGTGTGTGTTAGTCGCATGCAACTCTTTGGGACCCCATGGGCTGTATTCTGCTAGGCTCCTCTGTCCATAGGATTCTCCAGGCAAGAATACTAAAGTGGGTTGCCATCTCCTTCTCCAGGGGATCTTCGCAACCCATGGATCGAACCCGGGTCTCCTGAATTTGCAGGCAGATTCTTTACTGTCTGAGCTGCCAGGAAGCCCCAAAAGATGTGAGCTCAGTGCTCAAATACACCTACTTATGTAACTGAGGCAAAAAAAAAAAAAAAACCTATCAGGTTCGGAAAATGCACTGTAGCACAGGCTGTAACTGCTAGAGATGGCTATCAGATCATCTATTCCCAACACACACCAAATGTTTAATTGAGCAAACTTTTTTTTCATTTAAAATCTTCCCTTGACAAGTTTGCACATAGCTAGTAGTTAATTTCTTAATAATATACTTACTCTGTTAGCCGTGTATTGAGTTCAGTGATGTCACTGATGTCAAACCAGCCTATTTCCTGTCGTAGAATAGAATGAAAAAACTCTTGCCTAATTTTCTTAATCTGTCGGCCAGCTGCCAAAGTCCAAAATGAAACCTGTATATAGGCAGCAACAAGAACTCCAGCACCTAATCCTGAATAATAATATGCATATCTGGAAAACAGTTCAAAAGTTTCTTTTAAATAGAATCTTTATGTTTGGAAGAGAACTATTCAGAATTGGCAATTAATAAATTTACTGACAGATCACAAAGACCATGTAGGACATTATAACATGTACAATTTTTTTTCCTCTTTTCTTACAGTGGTCAATCTATCCACTTGAATTATCAGCCAAAGGTAAAATAAAGTTGTGTGGTTAACTGCAAACATACAGTGGTGTTTATGAATCATTTTTAAACTTATATTGATAATCTGTAGACACAATTTGACTCTTCCATCAGTCACATTCTAGACTTGCATATCTCACTGTTCTGAAAAGCTTCACCACATTGCAAATACAAGAAAAAACAGGCTGAATATGCAAAATGGATGTAGGTATAAGTTTTCCCATACTGTTTACACAAAGAACAAAAAACCCTCTTCCTGATTGGCAGAAGTTGAAAGATTTTTTAAAACCAATGTGAAAATGTTATGAATTCAAATCAGCTCAGAGTGTAGTCTTAACTAAATTGGAGGGAAGTTAATATCTTTAGAAATAAGAAATTCAATTTCATTACTCTGAAATATATTTCCCTTTCAGGCCGCTACGGCAACAGACAGTACTCATTTAAGTCGGCAACATTAATTGAAAAGTAAACACAAATGTTATGTGACAGGCTTTGGGGATTTCTATTAAGAAGCTGAAGAAAGGGGAAAAAATGCTATAAATGACATTATTAGATCAACAGATCAAACTGGAATTTAGATGCTAGACCAAAGTATTTTATCAATATGAAATGTACTGAGGTTGATAGCTATACATACTGTGGTTATGAAGAGAATGCCCTGTTCTTGGAACCAATCAAGTATTTATAAGTAAA
>SJYC01098196.1:0-26946 GCA_006408675.1 Madoqua kirkii
CCAAAATAAAATCTGACACTGTTTCCACTGTTTCCCCATCTATTTCCCATGAAGTGATTGAACCAGATGCCATGATCTTAGTTTTCTGAATGTTGAGCTTTAGGCCAACGTTTTCAATCTCCTCTTTCACTTTCATCAAAAGGTTCTTTAGTTCCTCTTCACTTTTTACTATATCATTTTCTGCTTGATAAGTATACCATAATTTGTTTATTCTTTTATGGATTATTTATAAATCTCTGGTCTTAAAAGTAGTCTTCTGTGAACATGTTTTTCTATTGCATATGTGCAAAACTGTCTTTAAAGTACATACTGGGAATGGAATTACTAGATCACAGGTTGCACAAAAGTTCAACTCTCCTAGGAAATCCAAATATTTTTGACATGTTTGTGCCAGTTTATATTCCCATGTGCAAGCAGATGACAGTCTTTGTCGCTCTAAACCCTTGGACTGAGAGAGACAGCATGGCTCAATGGCCCAGGTACTTTTCTCTCACCAGTAGGATAAGAGGATAGGGGACACACAGGACATGGTTAACTTTTCAGTCTTGAATTTTCCCCAGGTGATCCTAGTGAGCATAACTGTATCTTTTTCCTGACAGGGAGTGGTAGACTTAAAATTCTGTCAGTCTGTTAAATGTGCAGTGGTAACCATAGTTACTTGTACCTAAGATGGTTCTCAATGAATCTTGACTCTCAATATTCTCCTCCTGATACACTGTACTCCCACAATAAATACAGCTGATATCTGTAAACACTAAGATATTGCAAAAAATGGAGGATTATGATGTCTGAGGAAAGATCACAAAGGAAATCACAGTTTGGCTTTCTTTTCTTTTAGATCATTTTCTCTGAGAGAAGCCAGCTGCCATATTGTAAGGATGCTCAAGCAGTTTCTCCCCACGGCGACAGCCAACATCGAGTTTGCTAGCCATGTGTGTGAGCCATCTTGAAAGCAGATCTTCTAGTCCCAGTCGAGCCTTTAGAAGACTACAGCTCAGCTACTTTCTTTATTTTTTCTTTTATTATGCATTTTATTTTCATATAAATTAACATCCTAGAAAAATTAAAATAGAAACACTAAATACAGTATTGCACAGAGCAATCTCTGTTAAATGCCCCATTATATCACTGAAGTTCATATACACATGGAGGGACTAAAGGAAACAAAAAGATAGCAGAACAGCAACCCGAGAGCCCCTGCTGTGTCTGTGCACATCAACTACAGACTGAAAGGTAAGGACAGTATTTTACATGAATAGAAACATAGTTACAATTCAGATTTTCTTTTTAAGTTACTTCTGTAATTGGTTTGCAATAGCAACAGATTCTCCCTTTTATTCATAGCCATACCCCAAGATATATCATTTTTAAAAATCTATTAGTGTTAGACAAAGCCATCACAATGCATCAGGAGTGACTTAGAGAAAACCCCAGTCAAGTCACAATACTCAGACGGGTGGGTTTAATGAACAAGTCCTAGGTAGATATCAATCCATCTAAAAGTTACTCTTTTTTTTTTTTGCCAATAGTCACGTTTGGCAATTTTATGAGGATCATTTAAATCTTTTTTAAATGATCCTCTTTTTTTTAAAATGACATATGGTTGAGTTCCAATGTTATGTAACTTTCGGATGTACAACATAGTGATTCATAACTTTTTAAGGTTGTACTCCATTCATAGTTATTATAAAATATTGGCTATATTCCCTGGCTGTATGATATCCTTGTCTCATTAACTTCTTGGGTCTGACCTCATGACACATCCTAAGCAAGTATCACCTAGCTAAGCCACTCTCAAATTCCTCACCCACAGAAACTTTGAGATAACAAGTGTTTACTAAGAGGCAAAGGAAAATGTAACTCACATGGCTCACTTTGGTTTTGATTTGTATTTCCCTATTCAGCTCAGTTCATTCACTCAGTCACGTCCGACTCTTTGCAACCCCATGAACTGCAGCACGCCAGGCCTCCCTGTCCATCACCAACTCCCGGAGTTCATCCAAACTCACGTCCATTGAGTTGGTGATGCCATCCAGCCATCTCATCCTCTGCTGTCCCCTTCTCCTCCTGCTCTCAATCTTTCCCAGCATCAGGGTCTTTTCAAATGAGTCAGCTCTTCGCATCAATGACCAAAGTATTGGAGTTTCAGCTTCAACATTAGTCCTACCAACGAACACCCAGGACTCATCTCCTTTAGGATGGACTGGTTGGATCTCCTTGCAGTCCAAGAGACTTGCAAGAGTCTTCTCCAACCCCACAGTTCAAAAGTATCAATTCTTTGGTGCTCAGCCTTCTTCACAGTCCAACTCTCACATCCATACATGACCGCTGGAAAAACCATAGCCTTGACTAGACTGACCTTTGTTAACAAACTAATGTCTCTGCTTTTCAATATGCTGTTACTAATGAGATTAACACATTTTCCTATGGTTTTGAACTTTTTGTATTCCTTTTCTGTTTAAGTATCTAGTTCATGTGTTTTCTCCATTTTTGTGTTGGCTTGTCTTTCCTTATTTTTTTCAAAGTTTATATATATATTTCAGATACTAATTTTTTGTTAATAATAAAGGTTGCAAATATCATCTCCTAGTTTTGGGGGTTTTTAAATTTTATAATTTTGGGGTTGTTTGTTGTGTCTTTTGACTATCTGAACTCTCATTTTTAATGTACTTGAGTATATTCATCTTTTCCTGCATAATTTACACATCTGTGTCTTCTTTAAGAAACTTTACTTACTAAAGATTTTTAAGATAGTCCCTATACACTATTTCTAAAACTGTATAGTTGTGCCTTTTACATTGTCTTTAACACCTAGGTTGACCTTATGATATAAGATTAGAATCAATTTTCAGGTTTTTAAAAGTATATGGGAAACAAATCATCCTTAAACCATTAACAAAATAGTCTACTCTTTCCCAGTGATCTGTGAAAATCCATTTTCTATTTGTGCATATATGGGGGTTTCCTTCTGGACTCTGTTCTACTCGGTTTCACTTGTCAATTTACCTCATCCTGTATCAACATCCTATTCTGAATAATGTAATCTGATAATAAGTCACTTTATCCAATAATGCAAGTCTTTTCACTTTTCATTTTCCTTGGTCTTTTATGCTTCCCTGTAAATTTTCAAATCAGCTTATCAGATTCCACAAACAACACAGTAGTATTTTTGCTTACTGGAGTTTCATATCTATAGATCAATTGGGGAAGATTTGAAATCTTTATAGAACAGAGTACTAGCCATAAACATCATATATTTATTTAACATATTCTTCAGTATCACACATTTTTGTTAGATTTATTTCAAGTTACTATATTTCTATACCATTGTAAATGCCATTTATGAATAAGGTTTTCTAAATAATTGTCTATAAAAATGGCATCAACACACATATGTATGTACATTTATATACATTTGCTTTGCATCCAGCAGTGCTGACAAGCTTTTTATTGTTATAATTCATTTGTAGGTTTTCTTCATAGACAATCATATCACCTGCAAATCATACTGAAAGAGGAAACAGACAGAGCTGGACTCCGTCTTAGGCCAGGCTGCGAACATTAGGCCATACACGTGGTCACCCTCCCAGTGGACTCTAAACTTTGCACTCAGTGTCTCTAGAAGTGGCATACCAATGGAAAACCAGACCCCCACCCTCCCTACCACACCCCCCCACCCCCGATAAAGGAGCCTCAGGACTTGGACTCTCCATCACCTAAAAGAATATTCTAATTATCTCTGCAACAGAACAAAGTGGTAAATTCCATTATGTTTATCGGGATATGACCACGGGCCCATTGATAAATGTCCACTGTGTATCTAGTCTTGTGACACATGAACCATAGGCTAACTTTGATCGTATCTCTCTTTTACCTTGTACAGACTAGTTTCAAGGAATCTGGGGAGGTGGGTTTGAACAAGTACACTTAGGGTATATAAGGATTTTTACAAAAACTGGTCAGGGTCCTTGGCTAAGAGGAAACTCTGCCTTGGGCGTGCTGGTGTAATAAACTGCACTCCATCCACATTGTCCTTCTGAGTGAGTTTGTTTCCCGGAATATGTGGCTACAACAATATTCACTTTATTTCCATTTTAATCCTTAAACTTTCTGTTTATCCTGTCTCACCACACAGTGCTAAACAGAAGTGGTAATGATGGGCTTCCTTGCCTTGTTTCTCATCTTGAAGGAAATGCTGTCCACATTTTAACATTAACCATGGCATCTGATGTAGGCTTTTGTACATGCCTGTAACAGACTCCGTGATGTGCCTCTGTGGTCCCTCTTTTCTAAGCTGAAATAATTCTTCCAGCAGCTGGCGGTGCTACTGGCAAATAGCCCTTGACCGTCAGCCTTCTTCAGCTAAAGAGAGTCAACCTGCCCACATCACATCCACTTCCTGGGGTAGCTCACCTCGGGTGGCTGGTTGACACAAGGTGTGAAGGCCCACCTATCGCCCCAAGTCAAACCAACTCCAAAGGGCTACCTCATTTCAGCACTCTCTTTAGGGATGAGTGAAGCGTTCCCTGAGTCTACATTGCAGCCTGACTTCTCCCTTCTCTGCCCAGTCTTACTTTCTGCTTTCTCTTCCAAAGATCCTAACCTTGGGAACACTTCCTAATCGGTTTCCTCCATGTTAATCATCTCAGACACTTCTTCCTGACAAACTCAAGCTATGACAGTGACTATTTTCAGTTTTCCAAATTTTCTAATCTAAATGAATATCAAGTTTTTCTAATATTTCTTCTGCATCAATTGGAGTAATCATCTGATTTTTCTCTATTGTTTATGAGGCTATAGACAATTTAAAAGTAAACTGATAACTACATTTGTGGGATGAAGGCAATTTGATCATAATGTACTATCTTTGTGCATTTTCAGATTCAATTTGCTAATATACATTTTGTTCAGAATTTTTATTTGTGGTCATGATTGAGATTGGCTCATTTCAGAGTTTTCTGGATTTCCATTTTGTTTGTAATGTTTTTGTCTAGAGTTGACATCAAGATAATGTTGGCTTCATAAAATAAGTTGGGGAGTATTTCCCTACACTTCTGGTCTCTGAAAGGGTTGGATAAGACTAGAATTATCTGAAGATTAAAATTGCTCTTTGCAAAGGTTTTTAACTATTTCATGTCTTTAGTGGTTATAAGACTGTTCAGGTTCTCTAGTTCTTCTTGAAATAGATTTACAATTTGTATTTCTATAAGAAATATTTTCATCCAGTTTGTAAAATAATTTACTTTTCTCATGACTTTGACATCATTAGTCATAGCATTTTTGTTGTTGTTCATGACATTTATTTTGAGACTATTCTCCCTTTTTTCCTTAATTTTCCCAGAGGTTTATTTTTGTATTCTTTTTCAAAAAATCAATTTTGAGACTATGTCGATTTCTCTGTTGTATGTTTGTTTATTTTTCTATTTCATCATTTTCTTCTCAAATTGCATTATTTTTTTCTTTCACTTTATTCTCTTGTTCTTTTTTTAACTTCCTAAGATAACTTAACTAATTTAACTTACTAATTTTGAACCCTGATTCTTCTTAATATAAATTTTCCCTAAGTACCACTTTATTTGAATCCCCCCAAGTTGGATGGGGATTACTTTTATCATTGTTCAGAGCTTAACATTTTCTAAGTTCTATGATTTTTTCTTTGACCCTTAGACATGAGTGGTTTTTTGAATAGCTAAATATGTAGGATTTTCTTATCTCTAGTTTAGTTGCCTTGTGTTAGAGAAATGATCTGTATGACACCAGTGCTTTGACTTGAGGTTTTACATTGATAGGTGTGGAAACTTAATACCAGTTTTTAAAGTGTCAGTTTTCATAATGTTTCATCTGTGCTTCAAAAAGATGTGCATACTCCAATTGGGGAGTTAAGTTTTATTTTTCTCTTTGAATTTTCTCTTGTCTTCACAGACACTGTCAGCCTTACTATTTACTATGAGAGATATTGGAGATTCCCTGTCACTCAGTGGTAAAGAATCCACCTGCAATGCAGGAAATCTGTGTTCAATCCCTGGGTCATGAAGATTCCTTGGAGTAGGAAATGGCAACCCACTCCAGTATTTTTGCATGGAAAATTCCATAGACAGAGGAGCCTGGTGGGTTACAGCCCATGGGGTCACAAAGAGTTGGACATGACTAAGTATACATACACATGAGAGAGATTTCTTACTATGAGAGAGATTTAATATTTCTAAGTGTGCTTGTGACTTACCAATTTATCTTCATAGTTCTATATTTGGTTTATATAATATGAGACTTCATTAAGTACATACAAGTTTTGACTTGTGTCATCCTGAGCAATTTAACTTTTTCCATCATAAAGTGACTTTAACCCTTAATTATACTTTGTCTAGTAATAATTTTGCTATGCCAGTTTTCATTTAGCTGTTGCCTGAGTATCTTTTCAATCCTTTGACTTCCAATCTTTCTGTGTTTTTTTATGTTTATGTATAGCTCTTATAGAGACCATACAGCAGAATTTTATTTATTTTGAAAAAACTTGCCTTTCACTAGAGAGTGGTTATAATTATTTATATTGCTGTTGTTGTTTGGTCACTAAGTAATGTCTGACTCTTTGTGACCCCATGAAGTGCAGCACGCCAGGCTCCCCGTCCTTCACTACCACAGAGGGCTCAAATTCATGTCCATTGGGTCAGTGGTGATATCTAACCATCTCATTCTCTGCTACACCCTTCTTTTTTCTTCTCTTTCCCAGCATCAGGGACTTTTACATATTTGCATTTATCTCTAGCACTGAATCATGTACTTTCTCTTTGTCTTAAATTTCTGTTTCTTTTTTCCTTCCTAGCTTTCTTGCCTTCTTTTAAACTGATTAAAATTGCTATATCTTTACCATCCCACTTTTCCTTCTCTGTTTCTTTAAGAGTTATACTATTTCTAGCCTTTTAAAGGCAATTCAAGCTATTTTAATTCACATACCTAAAAATTATAGTTAATATCTTTATTCCCTTACTGAAAAACATAAGAACCTTAAAAAACTTTTAACTGTCTTACCCTTCTATACCTTATAAGTTTATTGCTATCTATCTAGTCTTTTAGTTAATCTTAATGTTTTATTTGTGGGAAAAAATATTGTTTTATACAGTTCAGTTCAGTCGCTCAGTCATGTCTGACTCTTTGCAACCCCATGAGCCACAGCACACCAGGACTCCCTGTCCATCACCAACTCCTGGAGTTTACCCAGACTCATGTCCATTGAGTCAGTGATGCCATCTAACCATCTCACCCTCTGTTGTCTCCTTCTCCTCCTGCTTTCAATCTTTCTCAACATCAGGGTCTTTTCCAATGAGTCATGTCTTTGCATCAGGTGGCCAAAATATCGTAGTTTCAGCTTCAACATCAGTCCTTCCAATGAATACCCAGAACTGATTTCCTTTAGGATGGACTGGTTAGATCTCCTTGCAGTCCAAGGGACTCTCAAGAGTCTTCTCCAACACCACAGTTCAAAAGCATCAATTCTTCTGTACTCAGCTTTCTTTATAGTCCAACTATCACATCCATACATGACTACTGGAAAAACCATAGCCTTGACTAGACTGACCTTTGTTGACAAAGTAATGTCTCTGGTTTCTAATATGCTGTCTAGGTTGATCATAACTTTCCTTCCAAGGAGTAAGCGGGTTTTAATTTCATGGCTGCAGTCACCATCTGCAGTGATTTTGGAGCACAACTAAGTAAAGTCTGACAGTATTTCCACTGTTACCCCATCTATTTGCCATGAAGTGATGGGACTGGATCCCATGATCTTAGTTTTCTGAATGTTGAGCTTTAAGCCAACTTTTCACTCTCCTCTTTCACTTTCATCAAGAGGCTATTTAATTCTTCACTTTCTGCCATAAGGGTGGTGTCATCTGCATATCTGAGGTTATTGATATTTCTCCCAGCAATCTTGTTTGCATCTATCTACATATTTAGCAATATTTTAGTTCCCCATTCTTTCTTCCATCTCAGACCTTTCTTCTTCTCAGCAAAAATGGAAATTTCAGAGTTTCCTCTTGTTGTTTTTCAGTTGCTCAGTCATGTCCAACTCTTTGCAACACCATGGACTGCACCGCACAAGGCTTCCCTGTCCTTCACCATCTCCTGGAGTTTGTTTAAACTCATGTCCTTTGAATCAGTGATGCCATCCAACCATCTCATCCTCTGTCATCCCCTTCCCTCCTGCCTTCAACCTTTCCCAGCATCAGAGTATTTTCCAATGAGTCGGCTCTTTGCATCAGGTGGCCAAAGTATTAGAGCTTCAGCTTCAGCATTAGTCCTTTCAATGAATATTCAGGACTGATTTCCTTTAAGATTTACTGGTTTGATCTCCTTGCTATATAAGGGACTCTCAAGAGTCTTCTCTAGCAGCACAGTTTGAAAGCATCAATTTGTTGGCGCTCTAATGAGGATCATTTCATGGCAACTTTCCGTTATTATCTGTTCATAGCCTGAGTCTCTCCAGAGGGCATTTGTTTCTGCCAGTTATCCAGGGGCACCACCAGCCTGAAACCACATTAAATTACATCCTACACGTAGGGCTTTCTGTGGTCATGTGAGCAGAATGAATTAAAAACACACAGCCACTCAAGAACAGTGTAGGGTTATGAATTTTCCAGTTATTCCTCGTCCTTCCCTTGGTGCCAAAGTCAAGAGGCACATATTTTCTCACCTCCCACTTCAATGCAAGGAGTTTCATTCATTCACCCTGAGACTGAGGGTGAAGCTCTTTGGGGACTCAGCTGTATGAGTGCCTCATATCAAGTCTTCTACTTGTAGCAGATGCTAGGTTTCATCTACTGCCCCCTACTCTCTGCCCTGATCAAACAGATCTCAAAGTCTCAAGGTCTGGCAGACAGTCCCAGAATGAAGATTGGTTTGAACTTCCTTAGCTTTCAGAATTCTTTTTTTCTCTTCTGTTTGGGAGGTTTGGGGTTCTCTTACTTTAATGTCAGTTTACCAATGCAGGTAGGAAGGAAGAGAGACTTTGAAAAACTAAGATTTGACTGTTTCATATAAGAAAGTTATAGCTAATCTACTACATTATCTAACATTTACCACATTATCTAACATTTTTAATCAATTAAGATAATTCAGAATAAATTAGTAAAATAATTTTGAATCAGTTAAAACTCATGTGAAAAAGCCTGTATAGGAACTGAGTTTTAGAACACAACTGGCAACAACCAATCAGAGTTGACTTTTGTGCCAAATACTTGCCAAGATTTCTCCCTTGAATACAGGTTCCCTCCTGAGACTTTATTAATTTGCGAACTTCTCTGAGTTTCTGATCTTCTCATCTCTACTCACTGAAGATAATTGTGGGTTAAAAATATCCCCAATTGAGCAGAAACAAGCACAATCAAACAAGATGTATGTTACCCAGTTTCTCAACCCAGTGAGAAGTCCCAGGCCAGTAATATTTATGAACAAAGTCTGTCTTGCCAGGTTTGACTTTTGGTCCCCTGATATTTTCAACACCGTGTTGATTAAAACGAAAGGAGCACTGTATGAGCATCTGCGTCCCAGTTGAACTCCTCCTCTAAGATCCTTACCACCAAGGGAAAAGCTAATTGGAACCTAATGTTTCCAAAAGATGTAACCTAAAGCCAGGGTAGTAAATAGATTTCACCACAAGTGCCAACTTCCAGTAAAGGAAACTATGGATCACTATGCTAGATGGATTACAAGTCTACATCCCCATTTGGAGGGAAAAACAACTGTAATCCATTAAATATGCCTCTCAGGGGTGGGATAAGTAAGGTAGGAATGGAAAGTGGTTAACATTTTTTTTAAAAATCAGAGATTGAATAAGAAATTTGCAAATGAAAAAAATAATGGTATTTACTATTAAAATTACCTGTCTCTTCAAAAATGTAGACTTGGTATGTGGGTGTTGAACCTGGGACCTAGGCAGCTGTTACAGACCAGCTGACAATTTTAATGATCTCGAGGGCCAGACTCTATATCAGAACCTCAAACAAGAGAGAGCTCTTGTCCTCTGGCCAAGCCAGCCTCGTAGGAATTGCCAAGATTTGCAGCCAACTAACTTATTGTAAGATATATTTCATTTTTGACTAAAGGCTAATAGGAAAAAAATATTTAGCTGGTAGGGGCAGACAGGAGACTGAAAATGATTCTGCAATCAAGGGAGTAAATAACAGTATAAATGTATTTATATTTTATTATGAGGAAAATGTCACATAGTCTTATGTTCAATATCATTAAAATCCAGAGGGAACTTTCCATTCATTTTTTTGTTTTTGTTTTTTAGTCACACCTTTGGAGCATGCAGGATCATATTCCCTGAATTCCCTGTTATTCACTATTTTAAAACAAAAGATTTTTCCGAAAAAAATTTTTTATCCACAAAAATATGCCTTTAAAATTTTATTTTCAAAATGGAACATGATTATATAGAGGAAAGATATATAATCAAGTTAGCTAAAAAGAGTTTTATTCATTTGCATGATTTACTCAGAGTTGACTGTACATTACTAAACTGTTCTCCATCACATAACCTCCTCCATCACACAACTTCCCTTTATTTCTGTGTTGAAATACATCTATAACATACAATACAATTCTGTTATACTTTATGATTGAGTAGATTCGGTTATAAAAGTATGAGGGCCCTCCTTACAGAGGAAAGAAACCTTTGAAGAAAAAATAGTGAAGAATTCAAGATAGTGGCCAACCTGCCCAGGTTTCTCAGGCAGAAGCTCAAAGGGAAGAATCCTGTTTCCACACTTATCAGGGTCTGTTGGGCCAATTGAGCCTTGCCATTTTTCCTTTTAAAATTACTGTTGTGTTTAATCTTTGAGGAAAAATATTTCAAGTTTGGCTGTGCTCAGAATCTCTGTTTTTACATAGAGGCAAAAAGAGGTGTGCCCTTTTACCTCTTGACATTGGAACAGCATCATCATCAGGAAGACACTTCTGACCCTGAGATTGTAGTAGATACCCAGTTAGGGGGATGACCTGGAGGTCCAGTGGTAAAGACTGCCCTTCCACTGCAGGGGGTGTGGATTGGGAAACTAAGATCCCACATGCCAAGTGGTGTGGCCAAATAAATAAATTGAGATAAGAAGAAAGAAAACCTAGTTAGCTGAACCTTGGTGGGGTTGGTTAAAGCATTGCTCTGAGTTTTTATTTGATATTCAAGTTAGATTTCAGACACCGGTTATAAAGACCAATTCTTATCACAAGGATTCTGGCTATTTGATGTTGATTTAAACAAATCTATAAATATCCACAGGGCCAGCCACATCCAAAGGGGCTGGATTGCTAATTTTCATCATACCTCTTGGGTTTTCTAACATACTTTCTATAAACCAATCCAATTACTTTCACTTTATTTTCAATTCCTTTCTGTAGGGACAGAATTTGTTAAATTCTCTCTGTTAATCCACGTGCCCTCTTTTCTTTCTTTAATTTTTTAAGCTGCTTGTGTCGGGGCCAGTGTGACAGATTGCACTGGACACTGTGGAGACATCTGGGTCTGGCAGCAATCGGATCTAGAGCATTTATTTCTATTCCCTGGGAAAGATCCACAGGAATCGGGCAGTCTTTCATGAAATGCTTATTTCCGAAACAGTATACTCTTTACTGATTTGGGGGTTCCCTAAAAATCTCATCTTGGAGCTTGGAACACTTATCCTAATGGTAGTTCTCAGATTTTCCTTTGACTCTATGCAAATCACATAGATTATATTTATTAATAACAGTTGAAATTAGAAAAATATATGACCCATAGTTTAAATATTGATAGCCTCTACGTTTTTAATCTCTATATTTTTTTTGATATTTAAATCTTTGTGAGTCTTTGTTCCTATATCCTGCTGTGTATGCTACATAAAGTTCAGTGTGTTTCTGCCCCCGTTCTTGGTTTTAAGCTTGCATACATGTTTTTTTAAAAGCCAGGCATTCTACCAACCCTTACAGTAGCAATTCCTTACCCCAAAGCTTCTGATGTTATGGATCTCAGACAGGGTCTGGAAATCTACATATTTTTAAAACTCCCCTTCAGCTCAGCTTTCCTGTAAATCTAAAATTCTCTTAGTCTACTTTTTAATGCAAACAAGTTAAGAAGAAAAAACAAAAAGCACCTCCTAGTAAAATTGACAATAAGCCCACTTTGAGAAACCTTGGAGGATATTTCTCTAAATGTTTAAACGTCTAAATTTCTTAGACCTTAGGAAGCTTGATTGTATCCTTTGTGCCATTGTCTAAATCCCTCTGGCTCCCTCTAGTGGAGTAAAATAAAATGCACTTTCTACAATTCATCTGAGCCATTGCTGCTAAGTCGCTTCAGTCCTCTGACTCTGTGCGACCCCATAGATGGCAGCCCAGCAGGCTCCTCCATCCCTGGGATTCTCCAGGCAAGAATACTGGAGTGGTTTGCCATTTCCTTCTCCATCTAAGCCATTAGGAGAGTTAAATTAGATTAAAATACACAGAAAGACAAAGTATGAGATGCATTCACAAAAAGGCAATGTGCATCCAATGAAATGAGTCTGGGTCTTAAAAGAGTGGAAATCTCCATCATATCTGCCGCACGGCAGGTTTTGCTGGGGGAGTCCAGGCTGGCACTGGTAGGTTTAGCTGCAGACAGAATTTTCCCCTTGCCATCTTCAGCAGTGTGCATTCAGGCATTTCTGTCCAGACATAGAACTCCACTGCTGATTGGAATCTCTAAGGACAGAGCAAAATGAAGTTTATAAATGCAGTATGGAATTCTACATATATATATATGCATAAAAGATCAATTTATGCAGAATTCATGTCATTCACTGTACTCAATGCATCTTCTACTGAGAGAGGAGAAATTAAAGGGAAATTGACAGTGATTAAATACCCCCACGTGCTCAGATGGATGACCCTGCTGTGTGACAGACTGGGCAACTTGCAGAGGTATCAGGCTATGAAGCTAAATCTATAGACCTGACTGTTTCTGGCTACTCTCTTTACATTACTCCTGGGACTGGAGGAGTACAAAAGTTCAAAAGCAGCCCTTGATCCAAATATGCTCTGTTCTCGGGGTACTGCCAATTCTGCTATTACTACAGCCAGAAACTCTGGCTAGCCTCTGTGGAAACAAGAGTGAGCCCAGTTCAGGAGTGTCAGTCCTAGAGTCAGCCCTTTGAGGTTTACAATTCAGTCCTCTCATTGCGCAGACAAGGAAATAAAAGACACAGGAATCCAGATCTTCTCTGTCCTGCTTAAAAACATATTCCCGGTGAAATATTCCAAACTGATGGAACAGGTATTCCAAACATGGATGGAAGACATGCTGTCTTGTTGCAACCTAAAGATCTTGATAACAGAAAAGACACATCTTGAGTAGTATAAAGGGGCAACTGTGAATTCAAGTACATGCAGTCACATTTAATCCTGCAACTCCTATAATTGATAATATACAAATCATCACACAAGTCCGACCAAGCACTATGCGTCTCTTTCAAATCTGCCTTCTTCTCGCCTCCCTCTCCTGGTCCCACCATCTGCAGTCATCTCAATGACTCTGCTACGGCCACCCTCTTCAACAAATTTTTCACACTACAGCCTGGGTGACATTAAGTGCCAGTCTCTTCAAGTTACTCTTGCTTAAGTCCTTGCAGTATCTTCCCATTGTGCTTAGGAGAAAAAACTAAACTCATTAGCATGATTTGTATGGTGGGCTGAGACAATTTAGATCATAGTGGGCTAATTATAGTTCCTTAAATGTGCCTTTAGTCATTAAAGCGTCCACCCTTCATCAGGGCTGTTTTCCTTTCCTGAAGGAAGGAAGGTCTCCACCTTTCCCACTCTGTTGCTCTTCCACCCTCTTCTCTTAGCTAATACCGAATCCTTAAGCATCCATTCCTAAGAAAGGACTCCTGCTCTCCCCTCTTGGCATCCTGTGGTCCCCTCTCAGGGACATTCACCATCTTGCATCCACTTGCCCGTCTCTCTGGCTGGACAGGAAGCAGAGAGGCTGTCCACTTGATTCTCTCTAGCTGCCCTTCTGTGTGTTTGGCACAAAGCAGGTGGGCTTACATGGAACGGATGGAGGAGCCTGGGAGCTATCTGTGGAGCCTGGAAGGCTGCAGTCCATGGGGTCACTAAGAGTCAGACACAACTGAGCGACTTCCCTTTCACTTTTCACTTTCATGCATTGGAGAAGGAAATGGCAACCCACTCCAGTGTTCTTGCCTGCAGAATCCCAGGGACGGGGGAGCCTGGTGAGCTGCCATCTATGGGTCGCACAGAGTCGGACACCACTGAAGTGACTTAGCAGCAGCAGTGAAGAGGATAAGAAAGTCCTGGGTCTTAGAGTCTTTCATCATCAGATAAATGCCTTGCAGGACTTCTTTATTTATAGTGAAGTGAAAGTGTTAGGTGACTCTTTAGGACTCCATGGACTATAGCCTGCCAGGCTCCTCTTTCCATGGAATTCTTCAGGCAAGAATACTGGAGTGGGTTGCCATTTCCTTCTCCAGGGCATCTTCCCAATCCAGGTATTGAACCCAGACCTCCTGCATTTCAGGCAGATTCTTAACCATCTGAGCCACGAGGGAAGACTTTATTTATAAGGCATTGATTAATTCTGGGGAGAGGTTTGAAGGATCTATTTGGACTTCAGAAGAAGGTACACTCTATCAATAGCAGTTATGGGTTTTGTTGATAAGGAATGTGGTAGCTGATCCAATGGGGACAAATGATTAGTGTTCCTAAAATTAGCTCTAGTGTGTTCAGAGGCAGAGGAAAGAGGGGATATTGAAGGGTTATTTGCTTTGCCTGTTTGGCTGTTTTGGTTGCTACTATCAAATCCTAGAATTATTTCCCCATTTTGGGAGAAAGATATCTCAGCACGACATTTTTCTAAGAAATTTCTCCCCAATACATAAATAAGAGGTGGAGGAACTAAAGAGAAAGGGGTAAGAATGTCTTAGAGGGCCTAAACCAAAGGGGATGGGTTTAGACACAGTAACATGTCCAATCTTGAGACCCCTACTATTTGAACCATTCTATTTAGCACTCTGAGGCAGGAACTTTCATAACAGTGGGCTTGAGCACCAAAGGTATAGTTCCAGTGCCAATAAAGGCAGAGAAAGAGTCATTCCCAATCTGGAGAGTGGTTTTTCCAAGTCGTTTAAGGGGAAGGATTGGGAAAAACCCCTATAGTTCTTCAGAGTCCCATCACTGGAGAGTCAGGAGGACACTGAGAAGTCCGAAGGCATCTGGAGCACTTAAGCTTGTAACCGTCTTTCCTCCAATGCCCTGGATTTTTGCAATAATGGCAGAGACTAAGAGTTTTGGTTTGGTTTAGGGGCCTCCATTTTTTGCAGCTGAAAATTAAAGACTTTAGTGATTTTCCTTTTGGTCTAATTATCTAGGGGGCAGGTGAACTGGTCTACTAAATTAAATCTGGACAGGACATAGTTTCCCATTCCATCCTGGCCTTTTTAACTAGAAGAAAAAATCTCGGTTCAGCCTGCCAATAATCATAGACTTAAGGTCTTCTCAAGTAGATTCAACATACAAAAAAAAAAAAAAAAGTTTTCTTTAAAGACAATTTGGAGCTGGCTTTAATGATCATGCATGAGCTCACCGGGGTTTTTAATAAAAGCCTGAATATTATTCCAAGCAATTGGATTTGGGAAAGTCTTAGAAACTGTCAGATGCAGCCGCATGCAGTTTTCCATACCTGATCATAGACAATACGATTACATCAAACAGTAAACAGCAGGGATTCCTTTGTCTCCAAGATGTAATTCTAAAGACTTCTCAAGATCATCCCAGTTAGCAGCTTTCATCCACCACTGGGCCTGGCCTTCACAGAGAAACACATGAACTAGCTGATAAAAGTCAGAGAAACCAGGCTGATAAGTTTAAATGACTGTACTAAATTCCTCAGCAAATCCGTGGGGATCCTCAGTGACTTTGGGAAAATGTTTGAATATGGCTAATAGTTCAGGTTCAGTCTGGGGAGCATAGGAAATGAGGGGTTTATGCTTTGCATCCTCAGAGGGTCTGATTTTAAAGCAACTGGTTTTACTCGGTTCAGGAGAGGAAAAAGCAGGATGAGGTTCAGAGAAAAAGGTCAGAACAGAAAAATTTTCTACCTCTATGGTATTTTCATAAGTTTTTAAATACCATCAATGATTGAAAAAGGAAGGCTTTCAGACATCTTGCTTCTGAGTGGAAGAACATTCACTTTGCCCAAAAAGTCACTCTCCCCCTGTTATCTGTTATCATTCTCTGCCCCAGGGGGTTGACCAATAGGGATTTTTATTGTTGTTGTCATTTAGTCACCAAGTCTTGTCCAACTCTTTGGTGACCCCGTGGATGGTAGTCCCCTACGATGCTCTGTCTGTGGGATTTCCCAGGCAAGAATACTGGAGTGGGTTGCCATTTCCTTCTCCAAGAGATCTTCCCGACCCAGGGATCGAACCAGGGTCTCCTGCTTGGCAGGCAGGTTCTTTACCACTGAGCCACCTGGGAAACCCAGGCGGCTTTATTGGTTCTTGCTAAAAGAGAGCCCAACAAGCGATCAGAGGCGGAAGGAGAGTGACACAGAGATGGTTCCTTCCCCATCTCCATCTCAGGAGGCCACTCTGGGCTGATGTGTCCCCAGATAGAGGTGACCTGAACTCCATCACGCTTTCCCTTCCAGCTCCTAGTAACCTCTTCCTCATCATGGGCCCTCAGACCCAGGGGTGGTGGCAGTCCCCGTTAGTGGTCCCAGGTTCCTGCACTATCGTAATAATTTCCCTGTGTGTGTTAGTTGCTCAGTCGTGCTCGACTCTTTGCGACCCCATGGACTGCAATCCACCAGGTCCTCTTTCCATGAGATTTTCCAGGCAAGGATATGGAGTGGGTTGCCATTTCCTTCTCCAGGGGATCTTCCTAAGCCAGAGATCGAACCCAGGTCTCCTGCACTGCAGGCAGATTCTTTACCGACTGAGCCACATTTCCCTATTCCACCTCTGTTTCTGTAATCATTTCTTTGTAAATGGACCTCTCTCAAATTACCCTAATTGAGTGTGCCACCATTTCTTGTTGAGACCCTGAATGGTTCTCTCACCACTCAGAAACTCTTCAAGGTAGCATCCTGACTTCCGCTGTCAAGCCTCCCCCTGGCTACATGCTCCTGGGGAAAATCTCCCACTTGTTGGCTTGATGTTTGCTTTTTCCCTGTGGCATGTGCTATGAACAAGACTCTGAAAATTCCTCATCACAGAATATTGACTAATGGACACCCTGAGAATTAGGCCCAACTCTGAGAGTTCAAAAGTCACTTGCCAACTGTGGGTGCAAAGTTGTAGACATGTATTTTGTATGACAGAAAATGCAAAAATCCCTAACACTGATGAGCAAATTGGTGTGTCCATCTAAGTTTATAACTAGCTCTTCAATGAATGTAAGAGAATAAACCTGAAGGAAATATTTCATGTATTGTGAATTTCTTATAGATGGCCACAACAGTAATTGTTAACCATACATTTTCTGACTGAATGAATGATAGAATAAAGCTGGCTCAAGACTTAGACCAGGTGTGTATGCAAATTTTCTGAAAGTTTATCCTAAGAAAATATTAATAAATGTGATGCCCTGGGTATGAATTAAAATATCTGAATATCAAGTCACAGCAATGTTTATAAAGAATCATTTATAAATTATACCTTTCAAAGCATTAGTAAAATTAACTCCATTTCATTTAATATTCTTTTCTGTGCCTAACAGAACAGGATTTCTAGAGAGCTATGAATCCCAGGAATTTTTATGCAAAATTAGGTATGAATATTCCTCAGATATAGAACCCCAAGAGAGCTAAAAACAACTTCAGTACTATAGAGGTTCTGAGGTTATATCTTTTTGGAACACAGAGATTAGTAATTGTTACCAAAAGTACTTTAAATGTGTAAGATAAAATAAACCATTAGGGTCATGGATTATTTGATGTTCTAATTGGGCTATTAGTTTGTTCATGACTTAACATCTTTCAAGTATCATTAGATTTGCCAGATGGAAATAAGACCTCTACTGCCAGAGCATAACCTACATTTTGTACCCATTATCATTTAGATGGACCCCTTGTAAGCAATAATTTCAGCATGACTCATTTTAATAGCATATAAAACTATCATCTTTCTAATAGACTATGAGTTTTTTTTTACACCCCCAGGTAAAATTTCGTAAGTAAATGTAGATTTTTTTTATTATAATTACAATCACTAGCACAAAGTTGAAACCAATTGGCTAGTTATAATCATTTTTGTCTTGCTTTAAAAATTTAAGAGTTGTTATCATAAGTTCCAGCATAACTTAATCCAAAAATTTCATAAAATTTTGCCAGCCAATAAAAGTTGTTGAACTTATAAGATGAATTTTGATACTGTAAAGTTCTTCACATCATTAATACACATATATAAAAAGTCTTTAAGGAAGTGGCTAAGAACTGGAGTAATAGAAACTCTGCCAGAATTTAACTCGTCCATTTTTATTGTTCAGTTGCTAAGTCATGTCCAACTCTTTGCGACCCCATGGACTACAGCACACCAGGCTTCCCTGTTCTTCACTATCTCCCAGAGTTTGCTCAAACTCATGTCCATTGAGCCAGTGATGCTATCCAACCATCTTATCCTCTGTCACCCCCTTCTCCTCCTGCCCTCAATCTTTCCCAGCATCAGGGGCTTTTTAAATGAATTGGCTTCTTGCATCAGACGGTCAAATATTGGAGCTTCAGAGTCAGTCCTGCCTATGAATGTTCAGGGTTGATTTCTTTGAGGATTGACTGATTTGATCTCTTTGCTGTCCAAGGGACTCTCAAGAGTCTTCTCCAGCACCACAGTTCAAAAACATCAATTCTTCAGCACTCAGCCTTCTTTACGGTCCAAATCTCACATCTGTACATGACTGCTAACTTGTTCATTGGCCAGGTAATTAAACCAAATGAATGAAAAGGTAAGAATCTTTTTCATTAAAATTTTCTTTGACTGTCATCTTTAATTCCATAAACACTGACTAGCTAAGGCTATGAATAGCCAAGAACACTTTCAATTTATGAAAGAAATAAAATGAAAAATTTCAAGATCAATTTTACTTATCAGTGACATGGGGTTCCATAAATAGCAACTGATAGTGAACATGCCTTGGGGTTCCCTGGTGGCTTAGATGGTAAAGAACCTGCCTGCAATACAGAGACTTGGGTTCGATACCTGGTTTGAAAAGAAGCCCTGGAGAAGAAAATGGCAATCCATTCCAGTTCTCCGGCCTGGAGAATTCCAGGGACAGAAGAGCCTGGCAGGCTATAGTCCATGGGGTCACAAAGAATCAGACATGACTGAGCAACCTTCACTTCACTTCAGCTTCACGGTTTGGGGTGTGCTTTGTAAATGTTTGTGTCAGAACATCTACACCTGCATATTACAACTATAATGAAAACCCACAAAAAAATGCGTGACTCGGACAGAATTCAAAGTAGAATAGGGAGGAACAATGTTTCCAGATATATTTCTCTACAGTTTAAAAAAATAACTGCCTAGATTTATTTCCTAAATACCAGTCTGTCTCACCAAAGATTGTGTGACCAAAACAGCTATGCATACTGCAAATAGGGTGAACAGTAATCAACTTATCAGTGTAAATAGCCCTCTTTATGCAGGACATGCCCTTAGGAGACTTTTCTCCCCTCTTCTCTGACCACTGAGCCTGGATGTTTCCATACAGGAGGGCTGCCCATCTGGTGTTTCTTTAATGATCCACAATCCAATAAAGAGCAATAGTCCTACTAGAGAATGGTCAATTAACTCTCAAAGAAAAAAAGTCACACTAAAAAGTGACAGTCTGCTTAGAAAGGATAATAAATAGAGCTAAATTCTGTTAGGGACTGCACATTTTCTTAGCAAAGCAAAGCAAATTATACCACCATTCAGCTTCACTGACATTTCAGATCTTTGTGCCTTTTTGAGAAATCTTTGCCTTAATCCACTTGACTTCCCTGGTGGCTCAGATGGTAAAGCATCTGCCTACAATGTGGGTAGACCCGAGTTCAATCCCTGGGTTGGGAAGATCTCCTGGAGAAGGAAATGACAACCCACTCCAGTATTCTTGCCTGGAAAATCCCACGGAAGGAGGAGCCTGGTAGGCTACAGCCCATGGGGTTGCAAAGAGTCAGACACAGCTGACCAACTTCACTTAATCCATTTAGGCTTCTAATCTGTTGAGCATGAAGCCAGGTATAAGTGATATAGCTGATGAGTTAATTTACACTTAAATATCAAATAATCACTCAACTAAAGGCAAACAGTCAAATGAAAACACACCCATACACACCCACACACCCACAGCCACACACACACACACACACACACACACACACACACACACACACATACACACGCACACACCCCTGCAGCAGTGGCAGATACTCTTAGTCTAATTCTTTACTTCCTGGGTCAATATGCTCCAGAGTGAATATCAAGTTTAAACTGTAGGTGGCAGCAAACATCAATAAACTAAGCACAAAGTTTGCCAAAAGGATACCTGTTTTTTTCCTGTTTATTTTTGACCCTTCAGAGTAGAATGAATATTTTTCTCTAGTCTCCTACATTCAATATAAAAAACTCTTGAGGCATTTATTTGGGTTTAACTAATAAGGCGTCCTTTAATTGAGAAACGTAGAAGACTAATGAATCCGTGCAAGCAGTATCTGAAGGGTTGAAATTCTGCTCAGAGCTTTCAACAATTTTGCCTGAAATGTCTCAGCCAACCACACATACATGATAATCTCCTTGCCACAATGTCTTGGAACTCTGAAAGTAGGTTAAATCGTTCATGAGTGACTTGCCTCTGGCTTTTCTGTGATAGACAGGGTTTGTTGCTTATCCAATATCCTTCTCACCTTCTTCCCTAATAATAAAAACCCCAGCTGACAGTGTACCCAGCTAAAAAAACCCTATAATTCCTTATCTCCACTACAACCAGAGGAGGCCACGTGACATAGTTCTATCCTTGACATGTAGCCTCAAATCTATTGCAGATCAAAAGTTTTATTTTCTTGATATAGGCTCTTCCTCCTTATTGTTTTCCTTGTTTCCTTTATCATTTTATTTTTGCTTGATTTGTTGGCTTCCTACCTTAGAGTTGGATGGGAAACAAAATGTGGGGCAGGTGTATTGTAACCAAGAGACCATTAGGAAAACAAAGGCACATGTTCAACATTTCAAAGTAGGAAAAGGCGCCTGGAGATGATGACTCAAGCGAGGTGGTAACCATCCCTGGGCTACCCTAGCTGGATTCTTGCTTTCCAGGAGGACTTCCTACTTCCTGTTATGTGAGAAAAATATTCCTCTATTTGTTTTAATCATCACTGTCAAGTTTACATCAGTGAGCAGACCCAACCCCTTAGTCAGGTGGACAGACATTCTGAGATGGGTAGATGAGTTAATGGCACCCCACTCCAGTACTCTTGCCTGGAAAATCCCATGGATGAAGGAGCCTGGTGGGCTGCAGTCCATGGGGTTGCTGAGGGTCAGACACGACTGAGCGACTTCACTTTCACTTTTCACTTTCACGCATTAGAGAAGGAAATGGCAACCCACTCCAGGATTCCTGCCTGGAGAATCCCAGGGATGGGAGAGCCTGATGGGCTGCCGTCTATGGGGTCACACAGAGTCGGACATGACTGAAGTGACTTAGCAGATACACCTCTAGAAATAATTGGATAAGGCCAACATTGTGCAACATTAAAAGTAACAAGTTAGGAGACCTGTAGATGAAGAAATGGCATTAAGCAGTGGAAATAGCAGAAGAGAATGATGTTTTTAAACAATAAATGTAGAGTTGAGTTTCTTGATATTTCTCAGAAAAATCCTCATGAATGTGGGAGTCCCTATTCATTAATGAGTTCAGCTTAACAGATTTTACCACATGCTATAATAACTCATTTGTGAAATGCCATAAGGCCAAGATAAGCTGTTCCCATCAGTATTCTATTACATTTTATAAGAACATTTGGTGGTCTATGTATGTAGCTAACACTTTCATCCTGTGAAATGAACATTTATCAACATCCAAGAGAGAGAAAGAGAAGGAGTCATTTACAAAAATAAGATAAGAGAGTTTAGAGAAAATATTCCAGAATCAGAGCATCTGGTAGAATTAAATAGGAGAACTGGCAGAGGCTCACGTGCTAAAACCAGATCTAAATCTGGGACCTGAATTTCTTTTCTATGCTAAGAGCAGGGTTTTTCACTTGTAAAGTGAGAGATGTGAAAAGTCTCATGACACTTATAATTTAGTTGGAGAAAAAAATCTAAGACATGTTAACACTCAAACAATGTGGTGCAACATGTAATTAATGGTTAAATTACATGGTTCAGGGGATAGGTGCTACAGAAATTGAGAATATAAGACCAACAGTATTCAAGAAGATTTTATGGAAGAGATGGGAAAGGGGAGAAATTGTAAAAGGAGCAGTTAGGAAAAAACAAAAAAAGAACTTTCCAAATAGAAAGGAAGGAAAGGCAAAGCGGTATGAACACAATCAACTTCTTTGTGGGATGAAGAGGAAAACAGATTTAGATTTGTAGTGTTGTGTCAATTCATGGGTGCCCTCAAAAGCTAGGAAGGAAAAGCTTTGAAGAGTTTTCCTGAAAAACAGAGATTATTGGTTCTATCATTCCCAGCTCCATTCAAACCCTTGATCACTGGATAACCTATCAGCACCCCAAGGTGCCCAAGTTTGTGCTGAACCTCAGCTCATGGACCAGCAGCTCTGTTCATTCTCCATCAAACCATCCATGAAGTCCTGGTTGATTCCTTCCAAAATAGAAACCAACTTAACCAACAGAAGACATTGTCCTTTCCAATCCGTGGTGAGGGGCTGGAAAACTAGTTAGTTTTTGCAATTTGAAGAGAAGTAGTGGCTCAGACAATAAAGAATCTGCCTGCAATGTAGGAGACCTGGGTTCAATCCCTGGGTCAGGAAGATCCCCTGGAGGAGTGCATCACAACCCACCTCAGAGTTCTTGCCTGGTGAATCTTACCTGGAGAATTCCAGGGATAGAGGAGTCTGGCAGGCTATAACCCATGGGGTCGCAAAGAGTCAGGCATGACTGAGAGACTTTCTTTCATACCATTTGAAAAGGCAAATGGAGTCGTAACAAAAATCCAAGAAAACAATCTCAAGATACAGTATTTCAGTAGACAGTAGAGACCTTGGGTCCCTGGCTATACAATGGTTCTACTCTGCTCTAGGCAAGTCCTCCAGTTCCTCCCACTTCCACATCCTTATTTGACAAAAAAGTAACTAGTAAATTATCAAGGCAAATTCACCCATCCAATACCAAGGCATCAAAAGATCTGGATGAGCTACCTATCAGTACAGTTCAGTTGCTCATTCAAGTCTGACTCTTTGTGACCCCATGGACTGCAGCACACCAGGCTTCCCTGTCCATCACCAACTGCCAGAGCATGCTCAAAATCATGTCCATTGAGTCAGTGATGCCATCCAACCATTTCATCCTCTGCCGTTCCCTCCTCCTCCTGCCCTCAATCTTTCCCTGCATCAGGTTCTTTTCATATGAGTCAGTTCTTTGTATCAGGCCAAGAACTGACTCAAAATATTGGAGCTCAGTATCAGCCCTTCCAGTGAATATTCAGGTCTCATTTCCTTTAAGATTGACTGATTTGGTCTCCTTGCAGTCCAAGGGACTCTCAGGAGTCTTTTCCAACACCACAGTTCAAAAGCATCAGTTCTTCAGCACTCAGCTTTCTTTATGGTCTAACTCTCACATCCACACATGACTACTGGAAAAACCATAGCTTTGACTAGATAGATCTTTGTTGACAAAGTAGTGTCTCTGCTTTTTAATATGCTGTCTAGGTTGGTCATAGATTTTCTTTCAAGGAGCAAGCTTCTTTTAACAATAAAGCTGCAGTCACCATCTGCAGTGATTTGGGAGCTCAATAAAATGAAGTAACCTGAATAAATTAGTATAACCAATTTATTTATGAGTATATGAGGCTTTTCCCCCATTTTTGAAAAAATTTACTCCCAGTTACCAATCTTTCTTCCTACAGAATCTTCCCCATTCCCATAACTTCAGAGAATTTTTTTCAGTGACTGTTTCTATTTACAAAGAACTTTTAGTACTCTGAAAGATAACTTACCTACCATATAGTTTTCATGCCTATTACATTACTTATTATCATGACAACTTTGTGTCATATGAAATAATATTAGCCAACGATTTTAGAGATGAGGAAACTGAGACACAAAAAGTTTAAATAATTTGCCAAAGTTCATCCAGTTAAGGTGGGAGCCAAGCAATTAAGTAGATATACTGACTTTACTCTGAATAGTTCATATGACCTCTAATTAGAAAAGTTGAAATAAGAAAATAACCTAATAGCATTGTCAGTACTCGGCTTCCTACTTTAAAAACTGTAAGACTGAAAACAGATGAGAAGAAAAAGGTAACATTCTGGGTAATTGCTATACAAATTATTGTTAAGATATTCTTTTATAAAATAAATCAGTTTGATTTTTTAATAGCATCTGTCTTCATAGTGATATCCAGTTCACAAATGACAGTTTATAAAAAGCATACCAAGACAATTCTCTAACCGTGGATAGTGATACAATTTCTTTAAACATGAAACTGGTACCTTACTGACACTTGGCTGTTCATGATGTCTTTAGGTTAGTTAGTAGTAGTCAAGTCGCTAAGTCATATCCGACTCGTGTGACCCCATAGATTGTAGCCTTCCAGGCTCTCCTGTGCACGGGATTCTCCAGGTAAGAATACCAGAGTGGGTTACATTTCATTCTCCAAGGGATCTTCCAGACCCAGGAATTGAACCCGGATCTCCTTACACATAGTTAATTAAAACTAATGTTTGCCAACTAACTTACTTTACATCTTGGCAGTAAATGTATTTGATACTTACTGTCAAAGTACAGATTATTATGAATTTCTGTGATGTGGATTTGCTTCTATGTGTATTTCTATTATTGGAAGGACAAAAACAGTTTCGTATGAGAGGTAAAAAACAGGAAACTAGAAAGTTAATATTTCTGTTTTGACTATTTGTAGCATATATATATATATGGTCATTTATTTTTAAACTTTTTATTGTATATTGGAGTATAGCCAATTAACAATGTTTTGGTAGTTTTAGGTTGACAGCAGAGTGACACAGCCTTACATACACATGTATCCATTCTCCCCCAAGCTCCCCTTGCATCCAGGCTGGCACATAACATTTATTAGAGTTCCCTGTGATATACAATAGGTCCTTACTGGTTACCTATTTTAAATGTAGTCCATATATTTTTAAAATTAATTTTATTTTTTGAACTATTTTTGATATACCTGAAAATTTTGAAGACAGTAGAGAGAGTTCCCAATATTCCCCTCCCAGTTTCCTCTGTTATTAACATTTTAAATTAATGTATAGGAGACAAGAGGTCAATCCCTGGGTTGGGAAGATCCCCTGGAGAAGGAAATGGCAACCCACTCCAGTAGCCTTGCCTGGACAATCCCATGGACAGAGGAGCCTTGTGGGCTACAGTTCATAGGGTTGCAAAGAGCCGACATGACTGAACATGCACATCCATAATTATGTTACTGTCAACTAAAGTCTATTCTTTTTCAGTTTTCCTTAGTTTTTTTACCTACTGTCAGTATTCCGTTGCAGGATTTCATTCAGGATACCAAGTTACCTTTAATAGATGTGTCTCCTTAGGCTCTTCTTGACTGTGACAATTTCTCAGACTTCCCTTGTTTTTTATGACCTTGACAGTTTTGAGGTATGCTTGTAAATATTTTGAAGAACATCTCTCTATTGAGATTCACCTTATGCTTTTCTTATAATCAGCCTGGGCTTATAAATTTTAGGGAGAAAGATCACAGAACTAAAGTGCCACTTCATCACACTATGTCAAGAGTGTGTGTTAGTTGCTCAGTAGTGTCCGACTCTTTGTGACCCCACGGACTCCTCTGTCCATGGAATTCTCCAGGCAAGAATACTAGAGTGTGTTGCTATTCCCTTCTCCAGGGGATCCTCCAGACCCAAGGACTGAACCTGAGTCTCCTGCATTGAAGGCAAATTCTTTACTGTCTAAGCCACCAGTAAAGCCCCATAATCAAGGGTGTGTGCTATTAAAATGAATTATCACCATTGACATTCATCTTGATCATCTGGCTAAGGTAGTGTTTGTCAGTTTCTGCTCCCTAAAGTTATTCTTTTCCCTTTTTTCCATAGTGCTCTTTTGGAAGAAGTGTGCATTTCACAATTGAGTGGAGAGCTATATACTTTTTACATGTGAATAAAATGGAATTCATAATTTTGAAAGTATGGACCATTTAAATAATGAAATAATGAAAGTCCTGGTGAATTTTAGCATCTTGAAACTTTGAAAAGTTTAAATCCCATTCTTGGGATCTTTATAGGAATACTCTCTGTGAGATACCATTTGGATACTTACTGTTTCCAGTTTTTTAGATTATTTGTTTGAAAACCTTTTGTTTATCAGGAACTATGCTTATTTAACTGATATGAAGAGTACATCATGAGAAACGCTGGACTGGAAGAAGCACAAGCTGGAATCAAGATTGCCGGGAGAAATATCAGTAACCTCAGATATGCAGATGACACCATCCTTATGGCAGAAAGTGAAGAGGAACTAAAAAGCCTCTTGCTGAAAGTGAAAGAGGAAAGTGAAAAAGTTGGCTTAAAGCTCAACATTCAGAAAACGAAAATCATGACATCCGGTTTCATCACTTCATGGGAAATAGATGGGGAAACAGTGGAAACAGTGTCAGACTTTATTTGACTTTATTTTGGGGGGCTCCAAAATCACTGCAGATGGTGACTGCAGCCATGAAATTAAAAGACGCTTACTCCTTGGAAGAAAAGTTATGACCAACCTAGGTAACATAT
>SJYC01098197.1:0-13918 GCA_006408675.1 Madoqua kirkii
ATATGCAGATGACACCACCCTTATGGTAGAATGTGAAGAGGAAATAAAAAGCCTCTTGATGAAAGTGAAAGAGGAGAGTGAAAAAGTTGGCTTAAAGCTCAACATTCAGAAAACGAAGATCATGGCATCCAGTCCCATCACTTCATGGGAAATAGATGGGGAAACAGTGGAAACAGCATCAGACTTTATTTTTTGGGCTCCAAAATCACTGCAGTTGGTGATTGCAGCCATGAAATTAAAAGATGCTTACTCCCTGGAAGAAAATTTATGACCAACCTACATGGTATATTCAAAAGCAGAGACATTACTTTGCCCACTAATGTCCGTCTAGTCAAGGCTATGGTTTTTCCTGTGGTCATGTATGGATGTAAGAACTGGACTGTGAAGAAGACTGAGCGCTGAAGAATTGATGCTTTTGAACTGTGGTGTTGGAGAAGATTCTTGAGAGTCTCTTGGACTGCAAGGAGATCCAACCAGTCCATTCTGAAGGAGATCAGCCCTGGGATTTCTTTGGAGGGAATGATGCTGAAGCTGAAGCTTAAACTCCAGTACTTTGGCCACCTGATGCAAATAGTTGACTCTTTAGAAGACTCTGATGCTGGAAGGGATTGGGGGCAAGCGGAGACGGGGATGATAGAGAATGAGATGGCTGGATGTCATCACGGACTCGATGGACGTGAGTCTGAGTGAACTCTGTTAATTGGTGATGGACAGGGAGACCTGGCATGCTGCGATTCATGTGGTCGCAGAGGTGGACATGACTGCGCAACTGAACTGAAGTGATAATTATATTCATTTACAAATGAAGGAGTTGAGGCACAGCAGCAGCTGATAAGGCTAAGAGTTGAGATACAAACACAAACGATCTTGCTATATAATTATTAATAATAGCACAGGTGAAGAACAATACACAGTATAAAATAAAATATACATATTTGCAGAGCCAATAAAAGATATAATAGGATTGGCAAAGTTTTTTGAAAATTAAAATTTCTTGGCAATATATATTTATATGTATATTGGTAGTTCAATGTTGGTTTGATTACCCATGAGTCCTTATTATGGATAATTCAGTGAGCAACAGTTGTCTTCCCACTAGTCAATTTTCTAAAACACACTCTATTCTTTTCACTTTTATTTCACATTTGCCGCTTCTTTGCCATCTTATTTTGTGTGCACATTTATGTGTGCATGTGTGTGTGTCTGTGTTGATGGGGGAAGGGTGAGATGCAGGGAGAGGGAGTTGTAGCTCTCAGATGTGATGGTTTAACACAGTCTTTTTTTCCTGATTCTTGGTCTGGGGTATATTTGGGGATTTTAGGGTTTAGACTGCCGCCAAGAAGGCTGCTACTGTTATCATACTGAACAGATGCTGCCAGCTCTTAAGCCCTAGATATTTCAGTAGAAGCTCTTCTAACTCTTTTAAGAGTTTGCTCAGAAAAGCAAAAGGTAGGATCAGGCTACAGCAAAGCTGCCTGTGGTATTTTATCCTGCAAGGTGACAAGTTTCCTTAAGATGAAACTTTTCAAGGCACATGCCAGTTCAAACAGAGTCCTTAATCATTTCTTTCTAAACTTTGTTCATACCAACTTTTAATTCATTTTGCTTAAATGGAATTTTATTGAGGCTGTCAGGAGCAGACTGCATGCTGGGAGTTGTATGAAACCAAAAACATTATCCCAGACTAAGTAACAGCTGGAAAGAAACTATGGGACCTCCCACATATCCTCCACTGAGATCTAGACAATGGGTGAGTTATTTGACACAGTAATAGCAACAGCTGCCAGGTAAGCTGTTTTTAAAAACTCAACTTTGAAACTTTCAGAATTGAAATGCACAGGCTTTGGGGAGCATATTGGGGGAGAAAAAATAAATTTAAGGCTACTGCCTTGCAACTGAAACCTGTTATTACTAGAAGGGTGATGGGCCTTGTTTTATATACTTATAATTAGTTTGGAAATGCTTCAACTGAAATGAATATTATCTTAACCCAAGAATCTAATATCAGTGTTTAATAGTACAAGCTAGCAATTGGCAATTACCTCAGAAGTCCAATAGTATATATCACCAACATTTATCACCCCAAAGATCTTATTGTCCTTTCCTAATAACATATCATTAAAAAGTAAAAGCACACATCTGAGAATATACCTCATTCTTAAGGTTTTAATTGATGCATACAATATTTCCAAATTAAAATGATAATTTTTTTTAAAGTATATTTTCAATAAGAAGATAGAATATGGTAAAGCATGCAGAGTAATCTTTTCTCTGTAATCTTTAACTACTATAGCATTACATCATTTATCATATTATTGGTGTTACTCCCCCTCAGGGATTTATTAAATGGAAGGAAGTCCTCATTATCACAAATGGTGGTCAAATCTCTACACTGTAAGTGCCACAAATAAAACATAGAAATAAAATATTTAAGAAAAGTACAATCCAAGGCAATCTCGTGAAATCAGAGATAAAAGATTAACTAACTAATATTGCATTTTTTTGTTTAACAAAATTTCTTGCTTGTCTCCCCACTTAGTAAGCACTGTCAGTGAAGTAAATTAAAGCAATATTATTTGTAATATGCCTAGCGATTAAGGTCAACTGGAGTGACTCAACTGAGTGAATAGATTTTTCAAGCCATAGCAAAGGTTAAAACCTGAATCTGTTTTTTTTACACAGGAAATGAACAATCTCAAACCTAAAATGGTGAACATAATATATACAGAGAGCACATAATACTCTCCATTTATTTTGCACGGGTTACTGTTTTATAAAAGAACATAACAGAAATTATTTTATTTTTTATATTTTATGTCAATAGAGGAGTTTAGCTGTAAATTCTCAGAGAAATCCAAACCATGGTCTCAACCCACTTGGTTCACTGTGTGAAAACTAATCTGAAGAGGAAAGAGGATATTCATATTATGTTTCTTCCTTATTATTTAGTTATAACTTTGGAGAGTTGCTTTACTTTTAAGGTACACTTATCTGTGGTTTGAGATCATGCTTTGTAAAAGCAGATCCTATTGTATAAGTTCCTGTTCTGTTGAAATAGATGATTCTGCAAGATGAGAGATGTTGGTGCTCTGAAAGTTATATGATCTTTCCCTTTAACCAGATAGATAAGGAAGGCTCCCTGAGAGAGTGTGTTTTGAGATACAAGAATATAGCCTAATGGATGAACGGGTAAGGGCATTTGAAGCAGAAGTTCAGTCTTTGATACAGCCAGCAGGAGTCTCGAGTGGCTAAGTTTTTGTTGTGCAGTTTTTAGAGAACAGGAATGAGCTGTATATTCATAAAAGTCAGTTGTTTTATGAGCAGTCCAAACGAGTTGAAACATGAAACAAATGTGAAATGAGTGGAAATAATACCCAGAAATAAACTCTTTTAAATTCTCTGTGTTATCTTGACTTTAATGGGTAATTATTTTCACAAAAGTGCATTCTGAGTAATCTACTGAGCTCTGAACTTGTTAGAGAGTAGCAACACAAAAATGACAGGTCTTAAGTCAGAGTTCTGCTCTTCAAATCACCAGGAGCTCAGATTTCAATATTTTGAAAAGATTTGATAACAGCAGACTCTTTGAAAACAACTTTCACAGTACTGCTCACAGTTGGCTTCAAGGGGATTAACTGCTTAAGAGTAGCCAGTTTTTCCCATTTCTAATTAACAAACGTTTATTAATACCCTCATGAGACTTATTGATTTTGATTTAGTAGATTCCTTAGAATGAGCATTTTACCCTTGAGAGATTGCACAGATGATCCTGAAAACAAAATGGCTAAAAAAATCAGTCACAAATTAGTACCTCCAAAGTTCCTCTTTAGTATACCCAACTGTCTACTCTATTATCTTCTTCCCAACACTTTTGTTTCACTTATTCTGTATAAGTCTGCTGCTAAGTCACTTCAGTTGTGTCCAACTCTGCGTGACCCCATAGATGGCAGCCCACCAGGCTCCCCCATCCCTGGGATTCTCCAGGCAAGAACACTGGAGTGAGTTGCCATTTCCCTCTCCAATGCATGAAAGTGAAAAGTGAAAGTGAAGTTGCTCAGTTGTGCCGACCCTCAGTGACCCCATCGGCTGAAGCCTTCCAGGCTCTTCCACCCATGGGATTTTCCAGGCAAGAGTAATGGAGTGGGGTGTCATTGCCTTCTGTATAAGTCTGTTTTAAGGCAAAAGCTACACTAATAGTTACCTCTTTATTTTTATCTTCTATGTTTTAATCTAAAGCATAACTACCTACCCTATATTCAAATCTAAAACCTAGAATTCATTCCTGATTGCTCAATATCTCTGAAATTCCATTAACTCCACTAGTCATTAATTGGTCTTCAAAAATCACTTTCTAATCCATGTATTTCCTTCCATTTCTATTCTGCTATGGTGACTGCAGCCATGAAATTAAAAGACACTTACTCCTTGGAAGAAAAGTTATGACCAACCTAGATAGCATATTCAAAAGCAGAGACATTATTTTGCCAACAAAGGTCCGTCTTCTAGTCAAGGCTATGGTTTTTCCAGTGGTCATGTATGGATGTGAGAGTTGGACTGTGAAGAAGGCTGAGCACCGAAGAGTTGATGCTTTTGAACTGTGGTGTTGGAGAAGACTCGAGAGTCCCTTGGACTGCAAGGAGATCCAACCAGTCCATTCTGAAGGAGATCAACCCTGGGATTTCTTTGGAGGGAATGATGCTGAAGCTGAAACTCCAGTACTTTGGCCACCTCATGTGAAGAGTTGACTCATTGGAAAAGACTCTGATGTTGGAAGGTATTGGGGGCAAGTGGAGAGGGGGATGACCGAGGATGAGATGGCTGGATATCATCACGGGCTCGATGGACATGAGTCTGAGTGAACTCCAGGAGTTGATGATGAACAGGAAGGCCTGGCGTGCTGCGATTCCCTGGGTCGCAAAGAGTCGGACATGACTGAGCGACTGAACTGAACTGATGCTAGCCCAGGGTCTTATCATTTATAGCTATATTAAACATCTTTTATATATTAATACCTTCCAAAAATCCACTGGACCTCAGCCCTTCCCCCCCAGATACATACAACCTTCCTTATAATTCAAACTTTAATGCACATCTATCACGATGCTTTAAATATAAGTAGAAATTATTCACATATTTGTTTAAATCATCTTCAGACCTTTTCTTTGCAGTTAGAAATATACCAATTTTATGAAAACAAGGACCATTTCTCAATGTACAGATAGCAACTATCACAATACTTTGTACAAAGGATTCTATAAATAGTTTTCATTAATGAGCAATCTTATTTTTGATATTCTATAGTTAATTCTAGATTCATGGGGTCACAAAGAGTCGGACACAACTGAGTGACTGAACTGAACTGAACTGATCCTGGGTCTGTTCAGAAGGCAGGTGGGAAAACTTTAAATATCACTTTTATGCTGTGTTATCCCTACCCCTTCCTTGGGGGTTTTGGAATCAGTTATTGATATCAAGAACATAGACCACTTTTCCCCATTGTTAACAGCTCTTGTAGTGTTGAATAGATGCCCTTTTATTTGTGAAGGATGACTCAGGTGTTAATATTAATCAACTTTTGCTTCTTTACTTATTAGGGATGATTTGATGGCTCTTATTTGGGCTTATAATTTCTTGGCTTCTACTACCTTCCCTGTGCTTCAAATTTTGGGTTTGTGTTTTCCTTAAGGATCTTGCCTTTGATGAGACAGCTGGATGTCATCACCTACTCGATAGATGTGAGTTTGAGTGAACTCCGAGAGTTGGTGATGGACAGGGAGGCCTGGCGTGCTGCAATTCACGGGGTCGCAGAGTTGGACATGACTGAGCGACTAAACTGAACTAGGGATATCGCCTTTGCTTACCAGAAAAATGTTCACTATAATCTGTTGCCATTGATGTTGGTCACTGTTTCTCCCTGTGCAAGGCACTATTCAGCGATTTGCAGAAACTGAGGAGCGAGTTCACTTCTGTTTTAAACCAGCATCAAAACTGTCTGCTCCTAATATCCTATGACATCCCTTATGTGTGGAATCTAAAAATAAGTGATACAAATGAACTTAGTTACAAAACAGAAATAGACTTGCCGACTTCCAGAAGGAGCTTTTGGTTGCCTTAGGGAAAGAAGGGAGGAAGGAATACTTAGGGAGTTTGGATCATCATGTACACTGCTGTATTTAAAATGGATAACCAACAAGGACTGTATAGCACATGGAACTCTGCTCACTGTTGTATAGCAGCCTGGATGAAAGGGGTTTGGGGGATAACATATGTATGGTTGAGTCCCTTTGCTGTCCGCCTGAAACTGTCACAACATTGTTAATCAGCTATACCCCAAGAAAAAATAAAAAAAAATTTTTAAACCTGTCTTTTCCTTTGGGAACCTATTTTATGTATATTCTGATGGTGACGTTCACTTTCTGAGTCACTGTGAATTCACTGAGCACCTATAGTCCTTGTTCACTGCAGTTTGCAGTGTGCTGGAATGGATGTCACTGTAGATTAAACTCGGGGAGCTATGATGCAGGAGTGGATTACCAAGCAGCCTACCACAGTAGGGCAAACTCCAGAGAGGGTGGAACAGCTCTCTGTACCATATGTTATAAATCAGAAGTCAGGACATGTGACTTGACACAGAACTTATTCTCATTTGCAGATCTCTTTTGAAAGAGTATTTAAATTGTATTTTGTTATCTGGTTCTGCATTTTCTTATCACCTTTTAAATTACGTTACATCAGGACTGCCTTGAAAATGCCATGTACATGGACATGGTGTAATATATTAAGTGGTTATTTTATTTCACTGAAGTATAGTTGATTTATAATATTGTTTTACTTCTGTACAGCAAAGTGATTATATACATATATATGTGAAATTTGTATATATATTCTTTTTCATATTTACCCTTATGGTTTGCCACAGGATACTGAGTATAGTGCCCTGTAGTATACAGTAGGACCTTGTTTAACCATCCTGTATGTAATAGTTGACCTCTGCTAATCTCAGACACCCATTTCTTCCTTCCTTTCCCCACCTCTCCCATTGGCAACAAGAAGGCTGTTCTCTGTCTTGTTGATTTGTATTGTATTTTAGATTCCGCACTTAAATAGTATCATATGATATTGTCTTTCTTCTGGCTCATCAGTACTTAGAATAGTATCTCTAGATCCGCCCATGCTGAGATACGTATATACGCCTCAGATCTTGTCCACGCGCTCATCTGGCTTTGGATATTAGGCTGTCCCCATGCCCTGGCTGTTATGGATAGTGCTGTGCTGAGCACAGGGGTGTGTGTGTCTTGCTGAGGTGCAGCTTTGGGTGTGTGCCCAGCAGTGGGGTTCCTGGATCACACCACAACTCGACTTTCAGTTTTTTGAGGAACCTCCATTCTGTTTTCCTATAACGGCTGCACTGGTTTGCATTTCCACCAACAGTGTAGGTGGGTTCCCTTTGCTTCACACCCTCTCCCGCATGGTTGTTTGTGGACTTTTTAACGATGGCCATTCTGGCTGGTGTGAGGTGGTACCTCACTGTAGTTTTGACTTGCCTGTCTCAAATAATTTGTGATGCTGAGCATCTTTTCGTGTGCCTGTTGGTCTTTTGTATGTTGTTTTGGAGAAATATATATTTAGGTCTTCTGCTCATTTTTCAGTTGGGTTGTTTGGTGTGATGCTGTTATTTAGTTAAGTGTCTAAACAGTGCCTGGCCCATAGTGATGTCATGTAAAGCATGTGTGCGTCAAACAGGTATTTAATGGCTATCTCGGTTATTATTATTATCATCATTATTCTTCCTTAGATTCCATAAAATAAATAGTGAGAGAGGTCTGTTTGGAGCTTTTCCCCCTAGTTTGGCTATACATATTTGTGTAGATACAATAATAGCACATACAGAGAAGTAGGGTTCTGACTTACAACCATCTCACTCTGTTCTCCCTACTCTTCTAGAATAGGAAGTGAAGTGAAGTGGCTCTGTCGTGTCTGACTCTTTGCAACCCCCTGGTAGACTGTAGCCTACCAGGCTCCTCCATCTATGGGATTTTCCAGGCAAGAATACTGTAGTGAGTTGCTGTTTCCTTCTCTAGAAGATCTTCCTGACCCAGGGATTGAACCTGGATCTCCGGCATTATAGGCAGATGCTTCACTGTCTGAGCCACCAGGCTCTTTGTTTTTCTTGGCTGGTGGCTATGTCCTTGGTTCCTTGGTTAATTTCCATATCAAAGGAAATAAATCCCTTGTGTTTAGAGGACACCACTGTCTTTTATCTTAGGTTGTTCCTACAATATCTGGAATTGTTTTGGCTTTGCTTCCCTAGTGAGGTATTTGAGTCTTGCTCCATCCAGATCAGAAGTGCCAAGGCTGTCTTCGACGGCTATTTTCAGGGTTGTCTTTTAACATTATAGCATATAGATAATTTATTTCTATGTGCATTGTAAGCTGTCTGTGGGAAAGAATAAAATTCTGTAAAGTTATAGTGCATGAATTCTGTGAACCCACTAATTTTTCTAAATGTTCTTTTTTTTAAAAAAACAAAACAAAACTGATTTATTCATTCAACAGGGCTTCCCTGGTAGCTCAACTGGTAAAGAATCTGCCTGCAATGAGGGAGACCTTGGTCGATTCTTGGATCAGGAAGATCTCCTGGAGAAGAGAAAGGCTACCCACTCTAGTACTGTGGCCTAGAGAATTCCATGGACTGTGACTGAGCAACTTTCACTTGCATTCATTCAACAAGTGTTTGGTGCTCCCTTGGGCTGGTACTGGGAGTACCAAAATAAATGAGACACCTTCTCTTAAAAGGATGCTGAAAGACTTGTAAATAAAGAATTCATTCATTCACCTCACTTTTACTGAGCACCTACTATGGGTCAAATATTCTTTTGCCACTGGTGCTATTGCAGTTAACACATGCTGACAAAGTGTGTGTGTGTGCGTGTACACTATAATGCCTGTTCTCAGAGAGTTTACATTCTGACAGAGGGAGTTATGGGGCTTCCCAGGTGGCACTAGTGGTAAAGAATCTGCCTGCCAATGCAGGAAATATAAGATGCAGATTTGATCTCTGGGTTGGGGAGATCCCCTGGAGGAGGGCATGATAGTCCACTCCAGGATACTTGCCTGGAGAATCCCACGGACAGAGGAGCTTGGCGTGCTTCAGTCCATAGGGTCACAAAGAGTCAGACACAACTGAAGCAACTCAGCACTCACACACTACAGAGAAAGATAGATGGTATATTGGGCATTGATTGGCACTATGAAGAAGCAAAAAACTAAGATGTACTGGTTAGTGGTTTTCATTATAGACAACCAGATCTCTTATTGCCAATCTGAGCAGAAAAGATTTATAATGGGTTGTTAGGAATCTCTGGAAGGGCTGAGGATGGGCTTGTATGCTATATCTAAGTGAAATGTCCAACATGGGACTGTTCCAGTGGGAATCCGTCAATAACTGCTGGAGAGTGCACAGCATGGGAACATCTGTCCCAGCTCCTCCACAGGGGATCCACTGTCACCCTAAGCAGATGTACCCTGTGGATGTCTGTGCTTGGCAGAATTCTAGCTGAAAGAGTGCTTGGGAATTAAAACTCTTTGCTTTCAAGGATCTGTACTAGGGTAAGGCTCAGTAGGAAGAAAAATTATTTAAAACCTTTGGGGGATATTGAATCCCTTTCTAAGTATTCTCCTCTCCTTTCTTTGCCATGCCCACTTCCTGAAAGAAAAGTTACAGTCATTTATTTTACTCCCTCACTCCCCATTCATTCTGGAGGCCACAGCAGCTTTGCTTCTGCCATGATATTCTTTTGCAATGCCCATGCAGTGGTTTCCATCTTGACAGATTCCACCAGATGCTTTTTCATCTTTATCTTACAGAATTTATCTGCTGCACTTGCCACTGCAGACACTCATTCCTCACTAACACCACCCAGCCCGTCTCCTTCTCTCCTAACCTCCCACCTCTCTGCTGCTTCTTGGCCTTTGCCATTGTCCCTTTGCTCTGATCTCACTGCACATTCTCCTCCATCCTCTCTAGTTTCATGGCCTCAATAACCACTTCTAATAGTAACAGCAAGAGTTAACGCTCAATGAGCACTTATTATGCCTTCTAAATGCTTTGTATGTATTTAACAATTTAATCCACATAACAGGTGTGTTAATTTCCTAGGCTGCTTTAACAGATTACCATGAGTTTAGTAGTTTGCAGTAACACAAAGTGATTATCTTACAGTTCTGGACATGAGTTGCCTAAAGTCAGTGTTTGCCAATGGCATTCTTTCTGGAGGCTCTAGAGAAGACTGTTTCCTTACCTTTTCCACTTCTGGAGACTACCTGCTTTCCTTGTTTCATGGACCCTTCCTCCATCTTTATGATCATACGTAGCATCTTCAGCCCTTACCTCCTCATGTCTACTTCTTTTCTGATTCACCTGCTTCCTTCTTATAAGGACTCTTGTTATTACATTAGATTTATCTGGATAATCCAGGATAATCTTCCCATCCGAAGGTCCTTACCTTAATCACATCTGTAAAGTCACAAGGTAACATAGTCACAGGTTCCAGGAACTAGGATGTGGACATTTTTGAGGTGCATTGGCCTCCCTGGTGTCTCAGATGGTAAGGAGTCCACCTGAATGTAGGAAACTCAGGTTTGATCCCTGGGTCAAAAGATCCCCTGGAGGAGGGAATGGAAACCCACTCTGATATTCTTGCCTGGAGAATTCCATGGATAGAGGAGCTTGGTGGACTATAGTCCATGGGATTGCAAAGAGTTGGATACGACTGAGTGACTAACACTTTCACTTTTTCTTTCAGTTTATCTTACCTATGACATCCACCCTTTGAGGAATGCAGTTATTATCTCAGATAAGGCAAAAAAATATAGTTAAGTAATTTGCTCTGAGTCATAAAGCTAATAATTGGCAGAGCTGGCATTTAAGCTTATTTGGACTTTGGGGTCCATGCTCTTAAACTCCATGTGAACCAATAAGCCAGTAACTCCAAATCTAAGTTTCTATCTCCCACAAATTTCACATACATAATTGCCTGTTAGATGGCTTCCCTAAAAATGCAAACCATCACACCCCAAGCTGGGCGCATCCTCTCCTCCAGTATCTGTATCTCCAGTCCTCAGTCTTAGCGTCAGACACTAGCATTCATCTCATGAACCTGGGCATCATCCTGGAGTCCTTCTTCCCCTTCCCTCAGACCTAGTGGATCTCCAGGCCCAGTTCATACCACTCTGCATGTTTTTCTTATCTATCCGCTTCTGCTGTGCCCACCAACACTGCCCAAGTCCAGCCTCTCATCATTTGTACTTGACCATTGTAGTGGCCTCTTAATTGGTTTCTGCTCTATAATCAGCATGAAATATGAGCCTAACCATGTCATTGCCCTGTGTACAGCTCATCAGTAGCTCCAGTTACTGTGTAAAACTCTTCATCCACTCTGAAAATGAAGCCCAACTACTTAAAGGAGACTTGACCTCTACTTCCTCCTCCAGCCTTACATACTGAACATTGGGACTCCAAGAATAAGGAATTCTGTTCATATACATCCTCTTATTTCACATGCTGTGCCTCCTTTGTTGACGTTCTTCTCTCATCTTAACCGCATTCCCAGGGTTCTTTGCTTGACTGCCTGTTTTATCCGAGGAGTCAACTCTAGGAAGCCTTCTTTGTACCCTCTCCACCCAACTGGCCTCATGATCTCTTCTCTGTGTTCTCAGAGCAGACTTTATACCTTGTATCTAATAACTTTGCTTTATGCTAGAATGATCAATTTGTCCCTGCTTCCCTCATTCAGCAAGTTCTGAAAGGTCAGGGACTGTTTTGTTCTTTTTTAAACTGTAGTACAATTGACATAAAACATTATATTAGCTTCAGGTATGTAACATAATTTGATAATTATATACACTGTATACAATTTATACACTGGAAATTTATCACTTCAATAAGTCTGGAAACATCCACCACCATGCATAGATACAAAATACTTCTCTTGTAATAAGAGATTTTAAGGTTTACTCCCCTGGCAACTTTCAAATATGCAATATAGTGTTATTAATTGTAGTCACTATGTAGTACATTACATCCCCATGACTTATTTACTCTATAACTGGATGTTTGTACCTTTTGACTTTCTTCACCAATTGCTCATACCTTCCAGCCCCTACCTCTGGCAACCACCAATCTGTTCTCTGTATCTATAAACTGGATGGAGTTTTTGTTTTGTTTTTAGATTCCACATTAAGTGAGATCATACAGTATTTTTCTTTCTCTGTCTGACTTATTTCACTTAGCATAATACCCTTAAGGACTATCCACATTGTCATAAGTGTTATTCTTTTCTCCTTCTATGGCTGAATAATACTCCACTGTGTATGTGTACATAACATTTTGTTGATCCATTCATCTATCAACAGGCATTTAAGTTGTTTCCATATGTTGGCTACTGTAAATAATCCTACAGTGAGCATGGAGGTGCATGTCTTTTTGAGGTACTGTTTTCCTTTTCTTTAGAGAAATAATCAGAAGTGAAATTGCTAGAGATCATATGGTAGTTCTATTTTTAATTTTTTGAGATATCGCCATACTGTTTTCCATAGTGGCTGTACCAACTAACATTCCCATCAGCAGTACACAGGGTTCCCTTTTCTCCACATCTATTCAGCCACTTGTTATTTCCTGTCTTTCAGATATTAGTCATCCAACAGCTGTGAGGTAATATATCATTGTGGTTTTGATTTGCATTTTTCTGTTTATTAATAATATTGAGCACCTTTTCATGCACCTGTTGGCCACCTGTATGTCTTCTTCAGAAAAAGATCTATTCATATCTTTTACCCATTTAAAAATTGGTTTCTCTGTTATATTACAGTTGAGTTGTATGAGTTTTTATATATTCTGGATATTAAACCCTCAAGTATATGATTTGCAAGTGTCTCCATTCACTTCATTGTCTTTTCATTTTGTTATTATTTCCTTTACTGTGCAGAAGCTTTTTAGTTTGATGTAGTACCATTTGCCTTTGCTTTTGGAGTCAGATCTAAAAAGGCTGTCACCAAGACTGATAATCAAGGAGCTTACCACCTATGTTTTCTCTTGTGAGTTTTGTGGTTTCAGGACTATATTCAAGTTGTTAATCCATTTTGAGTTGACTTTTGTGTATGGTGTAAGATAGTAGTTTGATTGCATTCTTTTGCATGTGGTTGTCCAGTTTTCCCAACACCATTTATTGAAGATGCTGTTCTTTACCTGTTGTATATTGTAACTATCTTTGTTGCAAATTAAATGATTGTATGTGTGGATTTATTTCTGGGTTCTCTGTTCTGTTCTGCTGATTGAATTCCATGTTCTTATGCCAGTACCATACTGCTTTGACTACTGTAGCTTTGTAATGTTGTTTAAAATTAGGAAGTATGATACTCCAGCTTTGTTGTTATTTCTCAAGTTTACTTTAGCTATTTCAGGTCTTTTATGGTTCTATACAATCTTTAGAGTTTGTTGAAATTTTTATAGGGATTACATTGAATCTGTAGATTTCTTTGGAATTCTTTCCATTTATTTGTGTCTCCAATTTCTTTCATTATTAATGTCTTTTTAAAACAATTTTTTTCAAAAAAATTTTACTGGAATATAGTTGATTTACAACGTTGTGTTTAGTTTCTGCTGCCACTCTTATGGCAGAAAGTGAAGAGGAACTAAAAAGCCTCTTGATAAAAGTGAAAGAGGAGAGTGAAAAAGTTGGCTTAAAACTCAACATTCAGAAAACTAAGATCATGGCATCTGGTCCCATCACTTCATGGCAAATAGATGGGGAAACAGTGGAAATAGTGTCAGACATTATTTTGGGGGGCTCCAAAATCACTGCAGATGGTGATTACAGCCATGAAATTAAAAGACACTTACTCCTTGGAAGAAAAGTTA
>SJYC01098198.1:0-25239 GCA_006408675.1 Madoqua kirkii
TAGTAAAGTAACATTCAAAATTCTCTAAGCCAGGCTTCAGCAATATGTGAACCGTGAACTTCCAGATGTTCAAGTTGGTTTCAGAAAAGACAGAGGAACCAGAGATCAAATTGCCAACATCTGCGGGATCATGGAAAAAGCAAGAGAGTTCCAGAAAAACATTTTATTGACTATACCAAAGCCTTTGACTGTGTGGATCACAAAAAACTATGGAAAATTCTGAAAGAGATGGGAATACCAGACCACCTGACCTGTCTCCTGAGAAACCTGTATACAGGTCAGGAAGGAACTGTTAGAACTGGACATGGAACAACAGACTGGCTCCAAATAGGAAAAGGAGCACATCAAGGCTGTATATTGTCACCTTGCTTATTTAACTTATATGCAGAGTACATCATGAGAAATGCTGGGCTGGAGGAAGCACAAGCTAGAATCAAGATTGCCAGGAGAAGTATCATTCACCTCAGATATGCAGATGACACCACCCTTATGGCAAAAAGTGAAGAGGAACTAAAGCTTCTTGATGAAAGTGAAAGAAGAGAGTGAAAAAGTTGGCTTAAAGCTCAACATTCAGAAAACTAAGATTATGGCATCCAGTCCCATCACTTCATGGGAAATAAATGGGGAAACAGTGGAAAGAGCGTCAGACTTTATGTTTTTGGGCTCCAAAATCACTGCAGATGATGGTTGCAGCCATGAAATTAAAAGACACTTGCTCCTTGGAAGGATCGTTATGATCAGCCTAGATAGCATATTCAAAGGCAGAGATATTACTTTGCCAACAAAGGTCTGTCTAGTCAAGGCTATGGTTTTTCCAGTGGTCATGTATGGATGTGAGAGTTGGACTGTGAAGAAAGCTGAGCACTAAAGAATTGATGCTTTTGAACTGTGGTTCTGGAAAAGACTCTTGAGAGTCCCTTGGACTGCAAGGAGATCCAACCAGTCCATCCTAAAGGAGACCAGTCCTGGGTATTCATTAGAAGGACTGATGTTGAAGCTGAAACTCCAATACTTTGGCCACCTCATGCAACGAGTTGACTCAGTGGAAAAGACTGATGCTGGGAGGGATTGGAGGCAGGAGGAGAAGGGGACGACAGAGGATGAGATGACTGGATGGCATCACTCACTCGATGCACATGAGTTTGGGTGAACTCCGGGGGTTAGTGATGGACAGGGAGGCCTGGCGTGCTACGATTCATGGGGTCGCAAATAGTTGAACATGACTGAGCAACTGAACTGAACTGAACTGACCAGGTGTATATACAATACTGATGATTATGGAATGGGGTATCTTAAGATGATTCAAGGAAACTTATGACATGTCTTGTGTGCTTACAGAATTGGAGATTGACCTTTTGAAGTTTCTCTACTCCTCCAATCACATTCATTTCTTATTGCTTTTCTAGAATTCTTGTCTATGACAAAGTACTCACTGGAGTTATTAAGAGTTAAAGCTGAGTATGAAATGATAGATTTGGCTTATTTTACTGACTTGATTTAGAGTAAATTGTAAAAAAAAAAAAAAGACTGAGATAAAGAACGTGCTATGCTTTTTAAAAATTATTAACTTATTCCAAGTATATTACAATAAAGTTAGTAGGGGATATAAGATTTGATACATAATATTATCTTTTCTGCTGGGAATTAATGTAATGTATAAAGCTGAGTTATTCTATGTGCCTTTTAACACCTAACTGCTACTAGTATGTTAAGATTCTTAGAGGTATTTTTTGGTAACAAGACCTAAAAAAATTCTCTCACTTAATAGTGTGTCAGAGGTCTTAGAGAAATATGGACTTGAGAAGCTAATTGTATTTGCTAAGAACACTAAGTCAGAGAGGACATACACATTGATGGTACAGAAAAATACCAACGAACTTTTTGGCCCACCTTGTACGAAACCATCATCTCAGTCAAGATAAGGAGCATATCCATTACCCACAAAAGCTATCTCTCGCTCCTTTATAACACCCTCCCTCCTCTGCTTCTCTGTATCACACCCCCTACCCCTCCAAAGGCTACCATTGGTCTATTTTCTGTCCCTGTTGCTGTGCATCTGCTATAATTTTATGTAAATGGAGTCATAAAAAATACACTCTGTTTGGCTTCTTTCACTCAGCACAGTTATTTTGTGATTCACCCATGTTGCATCATGGATCAATAATTTATTCCATTTTATTTCTCTCAGCAACTTTCGAACATGTAATACAAATAGTGTTATTAACTGCAGTCACTAAGTTGCACATTACATTTTCATGACTTATTTTATAACTGGAAGTTTGTACTTTTCTTCCCCTTCACCTGTTTTGCCCACCTCCATCCCTCACCTCTGGAAATCACTAGTCTGTTTTCTGTATTTTTTGGCTTAGTTGTTTTATTTTTTTAGAATTTAAGTTATGTGAGATCACATATTTGGCTTTCTATGTCTCACTTATTTTACTTAATATAATGCCCTCAAGGTCCATCCCAGAGAAGGCAATGGCACCCCACTCCAGGACTCTTGCCTGGAGGATCCCATGGACAGAGGAGCCTGGTGGACTGCAGTCCATGGGCTGGCTAAGAGTCGGACACAACTGAGCAACTTCACTTTCACACTTCATTTTCATGCATTGGAGAAGGAAACGGCAACCCACTCCAGTATTCTTGCCTGGAGAATCCCAGGGACAGAGGAGCCTGGCGGGCTACAGTCCATGAGGTCACAAGAGTCGGACACGACTGAGCGACTAAACAGCAACAACATGGTAGTTCTATATTTAATTTTTTAATACATATATTTAATTTTTTGAGGGAACTCTGCACTGTTTTCCACAGTGGTTGCACCAGTTTACATTCCTACCAGCAGTACAGGAGGGTTCCCTTTTGTCTACATCCTGGACCATCCGTTATCTCTTGTTTTTCTGAAAATAACCAACCCGAGAGGTGTCAGGTGATGCCTCACCGTGGTTTTGATTTATATTTCCCTGATGATTAGTGATGTTGAGTAATTCTTCATGTGCCTGTTGGCCACCTATATGTCTTACTTGTAAACATGTCTATTCGTAGCCTCAGCCATGTTTAAAATAGAATTGGTTTGGTTTTGCTTTTTTTAAAAAATTAGAGTCGTAAGAGTTTTTATGTATTTTGGATATTAACTTATCAGACAGATGGTTTGTAAATATTTTCTCTCGTTCATTGATTTCTTCATCTTCCTTCTCTCAATAAGTTCACACTCCTATTTTCTGGAGTCATCCAGAAAATTAATTACCTAAACTCAAGTCCTTACTTCAGGCTCTGCTCTTGAGGGACCCCAAGCTGACAATAACACCAGATAAAACCCTAGAAAGCAGACCTCAAGATAGTATTCTGAAGATGATTTGTTCACCAGTTAAATGGAAACAAAAACTCCATTGCTGGTGGTAACTGTAATGTCCATACCTCTGGCATCATCCTCCCTTATAGCTCAGTCGGTAGTCTGCCTGCAATGCAGGAGACCCAGGTTCAATCCCTGGTTTGGGAAGATACCCGGGAGAAGGAAATGACAACCCACTCCAGTATTCTTGCGTGGAGGATCCCATGGACAGAGGAGCCTGGCAGGCTACAGTCCATGGGGTCGCAAGAGTTGGACACAATTTAGCAACTAAACTACCTCACCATACCTCTGGCATAAGTACCAAACTCTCAAGTGTGGTGGGTAGGATGCAGAATAGGGAGCTCATCCAGTATCTCTAATACTAGAATGAAAGGGGGCAATGGTAATCAAACATGGAGTGAAATTGGCTGGCTTTCATAAACTGCCTTGCTGAATCACTTTAGTCATGTCCAACTCTGTGGCCCTATGAACCATAGCCCACCAGGCTCCTCTGTCCTTGGGAGTTTCTAGGAAAGAATACTGGAGTGGATTGCCATTTCCTCCTCCATGGGATCTTCCTGACCCAGGGACTGAACCTGTGTTTCTTAAGTCTCCTGTGTTGGTGGGTAGATTCTTTACGACTAGTGCCCCCTGGGAAACCCAAATTGCCTTGTGCGTGCTAATTCACTTCAGTTGTGTCCTACTCTTTGTGACCCCGTGGCTCCTCTGTCCTTGGGAGTTTCTAGGAAAGAATACTGGAGTGGATTGCCATTTCCTCCTCCATGGGATCTTCCTGACCCAGGGACTGAACCTGTGTTTCTTAAGTCTCCTGTGTTGGTGGGTAGATTCTTTACGACTAGTGCCCCCTGGGAAACCCAAATTGCCTTGTGCGTGCTAATTCACTTCAGTTGTGTCCTACTCTTTGTGATCCCGTGGACTGTAGCCCGCCAGGATCCTCTGTCCATGGGATTCTCCAGGCAAGAATACTGGAATGCCCTGCCATTTCCTCCTCCCCAGGATCTTCCCGACCCAAGGATCAAACCCACCTCTCTTGAGTCTTCTGCATTGGCAGGTGGATTCTTTCCCACTGGTGCCACCTGGGAAGCCCATCCAAACTGCTTTAGAAGCCATAAAGAATGCTTTACAGGAAGAGAGAGAAGTTCATTTCAGCCAGCCGTGAACTCATGGCATTGCATGAAAATCAGAGTCCTCCATGACAGACAGTTAAGAGACCCCGTGGCAAAAGGGCAGACAGCAGTAGAGGCCAGGTTCAGAGTTAGATCTTCAGAGGGACAGAGTGGAGGTTTCTGTCTGCGCGTGAGGTTCTCCTGTGTTAAAGATCCCTGCTTAAGTGACAGCTTTGACAGAGAAAGACCAGGACCTCAACACTTGGAATGAAAGCAATTGTAAGAAAATGTATGTGCACTTTGAACCCTGGATGCTCTTGGGTCCTGGAGGCTGTAGAAGCCAGTCTCTTCCTCCTCGCTAGAGCAGCAGTCTTCCTCTTGCCTTGAGAGGATAAACACCTCCCCGAGATAAAGGCCTCGCAAGATGACACTGCCCTCCGTGGGATATCCTCCTCTGACTCCTCCAGTTGCTTTCAGACTGATAATGTGAGTCAGGAGCTAGGATGCCATAAGAGGGAAGTACAGTATCTGCTATGGGAAGAAATAACTAAGTGTTACAGTATCTGGTTAGTAGGTACTCATGGGAATGAGGGAAAGATCTGTGGGAACAGATTAGAAAGTGTTAAAGTGGGACTTCCCTGGTGGTCCAGGGGCTAAGATGCCATGCTTCCAATGCAGGGGGCCCAGGTTCAATCCCTGGTCAGGGTACTAGATCCCACATGCCACAGCTACGACCTGGTGCAGCCACATAAATTAAATAAATAAAAAGAATTTTTTTTAAGTATGTTAAACTGAATAGTGAGTGGGATAGAAGGATGAATAGGGGAGAGTTTATTGGAATACACAGCATAACACAAGGCTTAACATCCTTTTAACTGTACCTGGAGCTTGTCCCAACACTGCTAAGATGATCGTTTGAAGCCTAGATAAGACAATGCAGAGATGCCAGAACCGCCTTCAGAGCATAAAAGAAAAGGTCAGAAGGCTCAAGGAGATAGGCATATTAGAATAAGATTTTTGCGTGAGACCCACTATTTGACTATGTTTCGCAGAATACTCCCTTCACTAGGACAAAGGGAATGCACAAGCATTTTTTAAAGCTCAGTGTCATTTTTGTCTATGAACCAGGGTTCCTAGAATAAAATGCTGCCACAGAAATGGATTCTCTAGAGTCAAATAGAATGAAAAAATTCCTTGATATTAGAGGCCAAGTAGCTTGCTTAAACATCAAAAGCATAATTACTGTAACAGGCAATAAGATTAGACGGGTAACCAGAGTGCCTGGACCCAGGGGTTTGGAATAATTGCTGGATGCTCTTTGTGTTCCTAGGGATAACATAGATGGGCAGACTGCAAAAGTTTGACTTGACTTTCATATTCAGAAAAAAAAAAAAAGCAGGTGAGCAGCAAGCTAGGATCAGCAGCCATAGTGAAAAATCATAATCTTTTGTTAAGTTTCCATATCTGAGAGAGCTCTCAGACCTTGAGCCCACTGCCTGAGGGGAAAGCCTCATCCCTCTTGAGGAAAGTCCCTGCGACTCCATTGTATCTATGTTACATATTAACTCTTCAATTCTCCCCCCCGAAAAACCTATGACCATTCACTTAGATCTTTCAAAGGCTGTTAAAAACAGAATCTAGGGTGACACCAATAACAGGGAACCTAAATGCCATCATGGCCCCATCAGTAAGGGGGAGTTTAAGGAAGCCAGGGGATATATGGAGTCCTGCTACAAGGCATCTCCAGCGGGCCTGCAGGTCATCTTGTGGTCACTGTCCCAATACCTGAGTGCATAACTAGGATGGATATACTTAGTTACTGAACTCTGCATTCCTAACATTGAGAATGAAGTACAGCAAATTTGGTCTCTTCTTTGTGGAGGCAGCAGGAACCATGAGGGATATCCTATTCCAAACCATGAGGGATATCCTATTCCAAACCATTTTTGAGTGACCTAGAAAATTTTCCAAATTACAAGTACAAGGGTCCAAAGCAAGAGAAGGCTCTACAGCAGGTTCAGGCAGGGGTGCAAGCTTCCTTGTACCTAGGACTATATGACTCAGCAGATTCAGTGGTGCTAGAGATGTCTAACAAGAGCGTGGCGACTGAGAGCTCTGAGATTCTGAGTCGAGGCACGACTGCTGCTACAGGGAACTGCCCACTATTGGAAAAACAGTTTCCGATATATTCCAGGGTCCTGGTTGAGACTGAAAACGTGGCCATGTGACATCAAGTGACTGCAACTGGAAATGCCAAGTCATCTAAGTGACAAGGTGAGCTTGCACAGCAGCCACTGATCGTACGACAGAAATGAGACTCACAGGATGGGGTCTGAGAAAGTCTAGAAGGCACAAGTAAATTTCATAGAAGGAGTTCAGATTTCCATGTCACTACCCTCTGTTGCCTCGGTGAGTCTCTATCAGTCCACACCCATGGCCTCATGGGATGTTCTCTGTGACCAAGTGGTAGAGGAGAAAAATTCCCAGTCTGTTTTAAAGGTATCTTGACTCAGTATCTTGGTGGCGGTGCAAATGGCCTGCTTTTGCGCTATACCCCATTCGCAGGTATCCCTGAGAGACGGTGGTGAGGAGAAACTCTCACAGTTCTCAGAGCAGCAAGTAGGTACTTGGTGTATGGAGGGACTACTACCCTGACATAAGGATCTTTGCTTGTGCAGCGGAGAATTGTTTGGCTGATACATCAGAGGCCTAGAATGAGCAAGATTATAATATTAGTGTAAAGAGGTTGAGGAAAAGGCAAGAAAATATCTAAAGGAGTAGAAATAAATGTGCACATCTTTATGCCTGACATTAATGTCTGCCAGAGAGCATCTACCACTTAAAGGCTCTTACAACCAGGTAGACAGGATTCTCCTCAGGCAAATGTCAGCCAGCTTCTATTCTTGACACCTCAATGCTAGTGCAATGGACCCATAAATATAGTAGCCTTGGTAGGAATAGAGACCATTGGTAAGTGGTGCATGTGTGATCACTCATGTGTGACTCTTTGGAAACCCCTGGGCTGTAGCCTGCCATGGGGTTGCCCAGGCAAGAATACTGGAATGGGTTACCATTTCCTCCTCCAGGGGATTTTCTCAATCCAGTGATCAAACCCATATCTCCTGTTTCTCCTGCATTGGCAGGTGGATTCTTCACCACTGCACCACCTAAGAAGCCCCACTAGAAATCATATGTGGCTCTAATAGTATTGTTTCCTTCTCACCAAACTGACATAACTACTGCTTCTGCAGAAATTCTGACTCATCAGCACCAAAGACCAGTATTAAGCCCTGAGAAGAGAATCAATCCTCAAGGACACAGCTGTGCACTTTGTGGCATTTATTACATCAGCTCCCCCCTGCACTTCATGCCACAGAGGAGGCAACTGTTCATCGTTACACGAAGCACCTCCTGTTCTGGATATGTACTTGGCTTCCTTGCTCACACTATATCTTTCAGGATTATTATCTGAGAGCTAGGGTTAGTTTGGGGACAACATCCTGCATGGTTGAGAGTTATCTTATAGAATGTGGCGCATGCACGAATCAGTGACCAGTATATGATGCTATGTACCCAAACAGCTAAAATATAGGAGGTCTGGAACTCAAGAAGGGGGAGTAGGAATGGTATCTCTCACCAAGATACCCAGTAACAGAAATGTTGCAGAATTTGTGCTTCTTCTCCCCATGTCCTCAGGTTCTATTAGATTATAGGTCTTGGTTACTGCTAAAGGTGGGAGGAAGAAAATCACTTCTACTAGGGGCTTCCCTCGCAGCTCAGTTGATAAAGAACCTGCCTGCAATACAGGAGACCCAGGTTCAATCCCTGAGTCAGGAAGATCCCCTGGAGGAGGAAAGGGCAACCAATCTGAGTATTCTTGCCTGGAGAATCCCATGGACAGAGGAGGCTGGTGGGATACAATCCATGGGGTCACAAGAGTTAGACACAACTTAGTGACTAAACCACCACCACAGGGGACACAGTAAGTTTCTCAAAACCACCTATGACTACCATCTGCTCATTTTGGCTCTTTATTCCATAAGTTCAGCAGTTAAAGAAAGGCACTTTTTTTTTTTTCTCCAGAATCCCCTAGCATTCCAGTAGTTAGGACTCTGTGCTTCCACTGCCAGGGGCCTGGTCTGGGAAGTAAGATCCCTCAAGAAGCACAGCCTAAAAAAGAGGCACTTTTTTGCCAGCAGGGTAACTGATCTAATTATGATGAGCACCTAGGATTCTTGCTAAATAATGGAGGTAAGGAGGAGTAATTCTAGGTCACAGCAGGTTTACTGGGATTCTTCTTATCCTTCCACGTCCAGTGAAGCTATTGTTTGTTGTTCAGTCACTCAGTCATGTCCAGCTCTTTGTGACTGCGTGAACTGCAGCATGCCAGGCCTCCCTGCCCTTCACCATCTCCTAGACTTGCTCAAACTCATGTTCATTGAGTCGTGATGCCATCCAACCATTCCATCTTCTGTCATCCCCTTCTCCTCCTGTCTTCAGTCTTTCCCAACACTAGGGTTTTTTGTTTTTTTTTTCCAGTGAGTCAGCTCTTTGCATTAGGTGGCCACAGTATTGGAGCTTCAACCTCAGCATCAGTCCTTCCAATGAATGTGCAGGACTGATTTCCTTTAGGACTGACTGGTTTGATCTCCTTGCAGTCCAAGGAACTCTCAAGAGTCTTCTCCAACACCACACTTCAAAAACATCAATTCTTTGGCGTTCAGCTTTCCTTATAGTCCAACTCTCACATCCATATGTGACTACTGGAAAAACCATAGCTTTGACTACAGGGACCTTTGTCTATAAAGTACTGTCTCTGCTTTTTAATGTTCTGTCTATGTTTGTCAAAGGTTTCCTTCCAAGGAGCAAGTGTCTTTTAATTTCTTGGCTGAAGTTACCATCTGCAGTGATTTTGGAGTCCAAGAAAATTAAGTCTGTCATGGTTTCCATTGTTTCCCCATCCATTTGCCATGAAGCAATGGGACCAGATGCCATGATCTTAGTTTTTTGAATGTTGAATTTTAAGCCAGGTTTTTCACTGTCCTCTTTCACCTTCATCAAGAGGTTCTTTAGTTCCTCTTTGCTTTCTGCCATAAGAGTGGTGTCATTTGCAAAACTGTGACAACCTCAGCCCAATATGAACAAAGCTAAACACCTTAAGGATAAAGGCCTGGGTCTCCCTACCAAGCAAGTAATTTAGACCAGAAAAAGTGCTTGCTAAGCGTAAGAAAAATCTAAAATGAATGGTGGAGAAGGGATCCGATCAATGTATTATGGCCTTTGGACCAGCTGCAGCAAGAGACATCTGTTTGCTATGCTAACTCTCTTGCCTTAATTCCTTTTGAAAATTAATTAGCAGTTGATCATGACTTAAAGAATTGGTGAGAAAACTGTTGTTACATAGGGCAAAAAGAATAGCTCTGAAAGGTGCAAGTCATAGACTAGAGCATATACTTTTGGTGTCCCATGCCATTGCCTTTTATTTCAGCTGCAGACGTGCTGGACAGTTCCTCCACAGCCCCTAGAACCCTTCAAGTGTCTGCTGCACGTCTTCCTAACAGCTCTCTCCAAAGCCCCAGGAGCCAAACTCATACTGAATGACCAGGTACACTGAGCAGTTAATTCCTCTGGGAGCCACCCTCAACCAATGAGTGAAGGGAAATAGTGGATAAATGTCAGCCTTTTGTCCTTGGGAGGGAAAATTCTGACATGCTTTCTACATGGTTGCTCAGAGTCCTTAGTGGGATTGAGTCCCAGCTGATCAGAATGGTAGTCAGATCAGTAATGTACCCTCTAATGCTTTTCCTTGTTACTGTCAGTTTCTCTGGCTCCCGTAATCACCTACCAAGTAAATGACCTGGTTCAGTCTCTGCTTTCAGAGAAATTCAAATGATGCAGACTGATAAATCAGTTAGCTGCTGATCATGATGTTTATAGAAAAAGTTGACTTTGATAATAAAGGAAAAACTAATGATATTTTTTTGTGGCTGAAGTAAAGACAATTAAAATTCAGAAATATGGACTTCCCTAGTGGTCCAGTGGCTAAGACTCTGTGCTCCCAAGGCAGGGGGCTGTGGTTTGATCTCTGGTCAGGGAACTGATCCCACATGCTACGAGTTCTCATACTGCAGCTAAAGATCCCATGGGCTTCAACTAGGACCTGCCACAGCCAAATCAACAATTTTTAAAAGTAAAATAAAGTTCAGAAATAGCTATGAACTGTTTAATAAACAAGCCTTCCCTTGTGGCTCAGAAGGTAAAGGATCTGCCTGCAATGCAGGAGACCTGGGTTCAATCCCTAGGTTGGGAAGATCCCCTGGAGGAGGGAATAGCTATGCTGTCTAGTATTCTTGCCTGGAGAATTCCATGGATAAAGGAGCCTGGTGGGCTATAGTCCAGGGGGTCTCAAAGAGTTGGACATGTATGTAAACAAGTTCATTTGTACCATTTTTTTAGATTTCACATGTGATATATATTTGTCTTTGACTTACTTCACATAATACAATAATCCCCAGGTTCATCCATGTTGCTGTAAATGGCATCATTTCATTCTTTTTCATGACTAGGTAATATTCCATTGTATATAATATTTCACTCCAACCCTCAATTAAATTCTTAACTTTACATACTGCTGCCTGGGATTAATCTAGGTTTTCTGGAGCCTGTGGTATATATGATTTGGAAAACTTTAGATAAAAATACAAAAAAAACCCCGTTGTTATTATAAATGTTTACTAAATTTTATAATCATGTTATAACTCATGAGAACCCTTCCTGGATGGAATCATCTGAGCCTGAGTAGCTTCATCATCTATTGGTCTTTACAGCTACCACCACCACTTATTTCTCCCCTCTCCCACCATTTCTAACAGTGTAGAAAGTGTTGAGGGGATTTGCAACCCTCTGAGACATCATTGCAAATACAAATCATATTGGTACATCAGTGTATGGAAATACTAGCATAAGAAATGTCTAGTTAAGAGAATACCAGTACAAAGATTCTTTGATAAATAACTTTAAATTACTGTAAACCAGAGAGTACTGCATTTCAGACTCTTTTGTTGACCATGATGGCTACTCCATTTATTCTAAGGGATAAACTACAAGCAGCTCATGTAGCTCAATACCAGAAAAATGAATGACCCAATCAAAAAGTGGGCCAAAGAACTAAACAGGCATTTCTCCAAAGAAGACTTACAGATGGCTAACAAACACATGGAAAGACGCTGAATATCATTCATTATCAGAGAAATGCAAATCAAAACCATAATGAGGTACCATCTCACGCTGGTCAAAATGGCTGCTATCGAAAAGTCTACAAACAATAAATGCTTGAAAGGGTGTGGAGAAAAAGAGAACCTTCTTACACTGTTGGTGGGAATGCAAACTAGTACAGCTAGCATGCATAACAGTGTAGAGATTCCCTAAAAAACTGGAAATCCCACTGCTAGGCATACACACCAAGGAAACCAGAATTGAAAGAGACACATGTACCCCAATGCAGTACTGTTTACAATAGCTAGGACATGGGAGCAACCTAGATGTCCATCGGCAGATGAATGGATAAGAAAGCTGTGGTACATATACACAGTGGAATATTCCTCAGCTATAAAAAAAAAAAAAAAAACACATTTGAGTCAATTCTAATGAGTTGGATGAAACTGGAGCCTATTATACAGAGTGAAGTAAGTCAGAAAGAGAAATACTAATACAATATATTAATACATATATATGGAGTTTAGAAAGACGGTAATGATGACCCTGTATGCAAGACAGCAAAACAGACATAGATGTAATGAACAGACTTTTGGACTCTGTGGGAGAAGGGGAGGGTGGGGTGATTTGAGAGAATAGCATTGAAACATGTATGTTATCATATGTGAAACAGATGACCAGTGCAGGAAGCAGGGCACTCAAAGCTGGTGCTCTGAGGCTGCCCAGAGAGATGGGGTGGGGAGGGAGGTGGGAGGGGGGTTCAGGATGGGGGACAGACGTGCACCCGTGGCTGATTCATGTTGATGTATGGCAAAACCCACCACAATATTGTAAAGTAATTAGCTGCCACTTAAAATAATTTAAAGAAAAAAGAAGCCACCCGCCAAAGCAAGAGACACGGTTCCATCCATGGTCCAAGAAGGTCCCACATGCTGCGGAGCAATAAAACCCACGCGCCGCAACTACTGAGCATGTCCTTTAGAGCCCAGGAACTGCAGCTGTTGAGCCCTTGGGCCGCAGCTGCTGAAGCCTGTGCGCCTCAGCGCCTGGGCTCTGCAACAAGAGAAGCCACAGCAGTTAGAAGCCTGCACACCGTAACTACAGAACAACCCCTGCTCGATGCAGCCGGAGAAAAGCCCGCACAGCGACGGTGATCCAGCCAAAAGTTAAAGAAAGAGGCAGGATATCTGGTGCATTTATATCCTGGAGGGTTCTTGAGGCATGTGAAACAAATGCCATTTAGGCTATTTAACAGAGGGTGTCCATATGGGGGGGTGCAGGGTAAAGAAATAGAATAGCCTCCTGGAAGGTACACATGTGACCAGCAGAGGTTTGGGGGCGGGGGTGGTGGTGATTGTCCCTGACTTCGATTGCTAATTACCCATGGAATTGGCAGTTTCAGGAGAATGCAAGAGGAGGGCCAGTGGCCAGCTAGGGGTGTTGATGGCACATCCAGCATCTTTTAAACGTTCTCCTTTGAATATGATTCTGGAAATGCTGACAAGTGAGTTTTCTTGCCATTCTCCTTGAGTTACAGGGACTAGTAAAGCAGACAGAGTCAACAGAGGAAGCGTGTCTGTGGTGGAGCGTTTCCCTTAAACACAGCACAGACAGAAGCGCCACTTCCCAGGCGGGGGGGCGGGGGTGGCAAAGCCAACTGGTAGACCAAGCAAGAGCTACACCAGAAAGTAGGAGTCCGGTGCGCCACATCATCTTCCTTATCTGTCGATGGTGCCCGATTCCGAACAGGTGTCTCAGGTTTGCCACTGGCTCACAGGTGTATTGTTCTTCTGTTGTGACCTGTGAGATTTTTGGAGGTAAAAGCTTCAGTCTGGACAAATGTACCCAATTAGATATCCCTTACAATTTGACAGCAGTGGGGGTGGGTAAAATTACGTTATAGGGCCCTTTCTGCTTTGGTAAAAATTGGTCTTCAGAGGACCCCTCTTTCCAGATTTTAAGAAGAACTCAGTCCCCGGGGTTTCCTTGTGAAGGAACTACCCCTTCCACTGTATTTCTAGTGCAGGCGGCAGTGCCGTGATGCATGGTCCTGGATTGCCTTCTGAACTTGCCCTAGATTCATCTTTTAGGGTCTGTTCACTTCCTCATCTAGCAGAATGTCAGTAGTAAGAAAAGCCTTCCCACGGGTCATTTCAAATTACTCCTGAGGGCACATGAACCCTAAGGAGTGTAATGTGAGTCTCTTGGCAGTTTTTTTTCCCTAAGGTTTTCTTTAAAGTATGGTTCATTTTCTCTACCTTCCCTGAAGACTGTTGTTCAGCTCCTCTGTCGTGTCTCAGTCTTTGTGATCCCAAGGACGGCAGCACACCAGGCTTTCCTGTCCTTCACCATCTTCCATAGCTTGGGGGTGCCAATAAGTGTAACTTGTAGTTTATCCCTAGGGCTGTTGTGAGCCCCTGTGTGATTCTGGGTATAAAAGAGGGATAACAATCACTCAGGGGGGCTTTGGAAGTGCACACTGAGGAATTATGTCTTTCATTTTTGCCACGCCATACAACTTGAGGGATCGTAGTTCCCTGAACAGGGATTGAACCCGTGCCCCAGGCAGTGGAAGCAGAGAGTTCTAACCACTGGACAACCAGGGAATTCCCAGGAATTATTTCTTTTGAAAGGGATTTACAGAGTTCAGTAGCCTTTTCAGACTGGGTAGGGGAAGCATCAACCCATCCTGTGAAAGTATCAATGAACATAAGAAAATATTTATATCCTGACTGTGGGGGCATTTGGGTGATAGCTAACTGCCAGTCTTCCCCCAGGTATGCTGAACTGGCCTGAATAGTGAAGGGGGAATTGAATGGGCCTGTGGGTTATTACAGGCACACAAATCGCAGGCAAGGGTTGCTTGTTTTACTGTGTGTTTCGAGTCCCTTCCCTGAAAAAGTCTTTCAGTCAAGTCCTGTAGCGCATCCCTCCCACAGTGGGTGGCATCAGGTAAACTCTCAGCAAGTTTCTGTCCTTGGGCTTCAGAGATTGGAACGCTGTCCCCCTTTTGTGCTTGCTTTCTCATAGCTCCATTTCCAGCTTCTTCTTGTTCCTGTTCCTGTGGGGAATACCAGGGAAGGCTCGGGAACGCGGGGGCACAGACACCGGGGCCTGCCTCGCTCAGGCCCCTGCAGTCGAGTCGCTCCCTTCGCAGTTCTGTCCGCTTTGCTGTCCCCGTGGCTCAGAAGAGCCGTCCCTCTGATGGCTCCGACAGTGGATTACTGAAAGAGTCAGAACTAAGTCTTAGTGTTTTATAAAAGAATCTCTAGCAGGTAACGTTTCTCCAGCTTTCCTAAGTACTAGGGCCACTGTACAGTTAACACAGCAGCTCCCAGGTTTTGATAGAGCCTGGCCACAGGTCATGGGGCATTTGATCCTCCCCTAAAGACAGATGGCAGGGATCAGCTTCAGAAACGAGCTTAGAGTATCTCATTAATGACACAATTAAACTTTACAACAAAGAACTATCTGGGAAGTAGTCTTAGTAAGTATAGACCTCAAAACAGAGTCAGAATTTGATTTACACTGAAATAATCTTTTTCTCTCTAAAATTACCCTCAATTTTTACTAAATATAGCCAGATTATGATTTATCTGATTGCAAATTAAGTCTGATTTCAAGAAATTGACTTGGTTACTTATGTATGGTTATATAGGTTATTTTATTGGGTTGGCCAAAAAGTTTGTTTGGTTTTCCTGCACCCTCTTATGGAAAGTGGTGACAAGGGCTTATCACAGATTTTTCTGCACAGATTTGGGTGAATCCCTCCCTTTTTGAAGTCTCCTCAAAGTACCTTGAGATTCTTAACCTGTTAGGAAGTGGCCTTCCTTATTTACCCGATAAAGCTGCTGGGAACCTTAGTTTCCAATTTCTGGAGGAATCAAGTAGAGGGAATGTTTCAATTGTACTTAGGGGTGTAACTTAACAAATTGCTGTAAATTATAATTAGCTTGACGGGAAGAGTTTCCTTATATCTGGAAAACACAGAATAAAAGCCAGTAATGTCTCAGACAAAACTGAAATATTATAACTATATCCTTCAGTTCACTTATTTAGCAGTTTTATAAGGTCATCAAGTTTACCCAATTTAGTGGTATGATATGAAAGTTATAAGAACCTGTACTTGTCAAAATGCTGTTTCTGTGAATCTTCTTGAAGATGAAGCATTTTTACAAAGCATCAGCTTAACTCTCTATGAATGACAAAAGATTTAAAAAGCACAGTTGAACATCTGATAACAATGTAATTGACAAACAATTGACAAACCAATGTAACTGGTTATAGTAACTAGAAATTGTGACTGATAATATTTTTATCAGGACACACCAGATTTTTAAGAATTTAATATAATTTCTAGAGTATCTATATCAGTAACATTTACCCATATTATGCAACCTAAGAATATTTAGTACTCATTTGACAATGCTTCCTATGTAATTTAATACACCAAATAAACCCGGTTAGTTTAGTATCTCTCTTTGGGATGCTTCAGCTGGAGGTCAAAATAACTTTAATTAGCATTTGATATTTGAAAGGTGTAAAAAAAATACTAAAAAGTTTTAACACACTTGGTCATATAGGCTCACAGGTCCCTGTGAAACAAAACTTACTCATTTAACCAAAGTGACAATAAAAGATTTCAAAGAGCAAATAAGTAACTGCTTAAAATTTAAAAGCAAAGAAGTCTGCACAATCTGTTAGTAAAAGCAGCATTCCAAGAAAACTTTGTTCTCTTAAGAGAAAGAAACAAAATCCAGTGCTGTGCCGTCTACTCTCAATCCGTTCACTTAGTTAAAATTGAATCCAGTCTTAAGAAAATCCTGACCATGTGCAGAAATCTTTTCCCAATGTTCCTTTTCTAGAAACTTCTCCAACTTTCTGTATCCTAGATTATTCTGTCTCTCATTTTCTTTTTCATTTAGAAACAACCAGCTCTAGGACAAAACCACTTTTTATCTTTTAACAAAATGCACTTCCATCCTTATACCTTCATTTACTGAAAACATGTTTCCTACTTTCCTTGCATACTGAAATGTCTTCCTCATAATTCTTAATCTTAGAGCATTAATCTCTAGCAAAAACTAAGAAGCAAGTAATTGTAAACTGTCATATCAGCATTTTCTGATCAGAATATCTCAAACCTCTAGAAACATGCACCTTCCCAAAGCATTATTTTTTTCCTCAACATGGTACAAGATATGTGTCTAATAAACACAACATCTGTACTTTCCCTCTTGTAAGAGAAAAATAGGTAGATTTAGACCTGTTTAGCAATTAATGTTCCAATATTTTATCTTATTTGAAATGCCCTGCATATTCAATGAGTTCCTATCATTCAACTTAATTCAGTGTCAAGTTACCAAGATTTAGAGAAACTATTTTAGATGGACATTTTCAAAACTATGTGTGTGTTTGTGCTCAGTCGTGTCTGACTCTCTGTGACCCCATGGACTGTAGCCCGCCAGGCTCCTCTGTCCATTCTCCAGGCAAGAATACTGGAGTGGGTTGCCATTTCCTTCTCCAGGGGATCTTCCTGACCCAGGGATCAAACCTGTGTCTCTTGCATCTCCTGCATTGGCAGGTGGGTTCTTTACCATTAGCACCACCTGGGAAGCCCCAATTATTCCTATAGAGTTTACCAAAAAGCTGTATCTCTGTTACATATACTTAAAGGTTTAATTATATCAGGTTATTTTCCTCATTGACAGATTTTATAACAGAAACAATGTGCACTCACTGACGTTCAGTAACCCTAGGAACAATAAAAGTATTTTACTTAATGTTGATGACTCGAAAGACAGCTCTGTATTAATTAAACCTACAAGCTTGAGCTAACTTTATTCTAGATATTAACTCAATATTGACTGTTTCCCAGGTCACATGAACCTGAAATGTATTCTGGTGAATTTCTTTTGTATTGCTTAGAATTTATATAAATGCTTAATTTACTTTAGCCTAATTAAATACTCATTTACATGTTGATTTTTTAACATGTTAAATTTACAAGTTAATTTTTCACAGGTTAACTTGTAAAAAGTTAACTTGTAAAGTTACAAGTTAATTTCTAACTTAAAAATTTACAAGTCAGGGGTCTTCGGGTAAAGATGGCGGAGCGTGGTTACAGCTTTTCGCTGACTACATTCAGCCCATCTGGTAAACTTGTCCAGATAGAATATGCTTTGGCTGCTGTAGCTGGAGGAGCTCCTTCAGTGGGAATTAAAGCTGCAAATGGCGTGGTCTTGGCAACTGAGAAGAAACAGAAATCCATTCTGTATGATGAGCGAAGTGTCCACAAAGTGGAACCAATCACCAAGCACATAGGTTTGGTGTATAGTGGCATGGGCCCAGATTACAGGGTACTTGTGCTTAATTGGATGTAAGAACAAGACTGGTTTACAGCTGAGAGCTACTATTAAAGAGATGCATGTCAAACTTGGGCTATAGTTGTATGCCTGTAGAAGGTGAATGAGTCTTGAGGATGTAAAGCATCTGAATTTTAATTCTTATTTCTTTTCTGTTTTTCAGGGTACTTGTGCACAGAGCTAGAAAACTAGCTCCACAGTACTATCTCGTTTACCAAGAACCCATTCCCACAGCTCAGCTGGTCCAGAGAGTAGCTTCTGTGATGCAGGAATACACCCAGTCAGGTGGTGTTCGCTCATTTGGAGTTTCTTTACTTATCTGTGGTTGGAATGAGGGACGGCCATATTTATTTCAGTCAGATCCATCTGGAGCTTACTTTGCCTGGAAAGCCACAGCAATGGGAAAGAACTATGTGAATGGGAAAACTTTCCTTGAGAAAAGATATAATGAAGATCTGGAACTTGAAGATGCCATTCATATAGCCATATTAACCCTAAAGGAAAGCTTTGAAGGGCAGATGACAGAAGATAATATAGAAGTTGGAATCTGCAACGAAGCCGGATTTAGGAGGCTTACCCCAACTGAAATTAAGGATTATTTGGCTGCCATTGCATAATAATGCAAATAATGAAGTGACTGAAAATCCAGAATTTCAGATAACCTCTCTACTTAAACATGTTTAAAGTATGTTTTGTTTTGCAGACTTTTTGCATACTTATTCCTACATGGTTTGATGGACTGATATTTTTAAAATGAGACTTATAAATCATAATAAACTATTAAAAAAATTTACAAGTCAGTGTTTACACTTGGAAGTCAATTTTTCATAGTGAGACACAGCACTGAAAACCATATCAGTTTCTGGCTTGAGTTTCAAAAGGCTTCTTTCTTTTCCTCCTCAGTCTGGGGCTATAGATTTTGGATCAGATAGTTCCTGAAAGCCCAGGCGGAACAGTTACATTTTAAAGACTGGGGAGAGAAATGCAAGCTCCTTCCCCCCGCTCCCTGTTCTTTAAAGTCCTGCTAAGTAACCTAAGGCTGGAGTCTCAGGCAATGTGCACCGTTTGTATTTTAAGGCTTAAGTGCTCAACCCCTATATATGCACAGTGAGGTGGGGACTTGCAGGAATGGTGGGACAGACAAAAGCACATAAAACAAAGATCCTGACACACTCACTGACTAAGAGGCAACATGTGTCAATGACAGACACTTAAAGACACAAACAAGAAACAAAGACATGGTATTATTGCAAGGTGGCCTCTGGGGGGCTTTGTCCAGTCCGGCTCCTTTCTCAACTAGCCCTTCTGCCAGCTGGAGCACAAAACAGAAAAGGACGGGGGCTCGTGAAAAGGTGAGCCAACAAGGAGTCTCCAAGATGAAAACGATGGGAGTGTAGGTAAGAGAACCAAGGGAGAGGTAAAGGGAGGCAGGACTGAAAAGACTGGGAAGAGAAAGAGATTGCCGTGCTAACCCACCTCCTGTGGATGTCTATTCAGGCACCAGAGTGGGTGCTTCCAGAATGGGCCAGTGAAGGAGCTAACAGCCTGTCCACTGCCCACTGGGGTCATCAGGCCTGAAACTAGTCAACTGTAAGTCATCCGTGGACTCCAACACACAGGTGGGACTGCACCTGCACATATATCAGCATATAGAAATAAAATCCCTTATGATTATATAGTGGAAGTGACAAATAGATTCAAGGAATTAGATCTGATAAACTAATTGTGGTGTTGGAGAAGACTCCTGAGAGTCTCTTGGACTGCAAGGAGATCCAACCAGTCCATTCTAAAGGAAATCAGTCCTGGGTGTTCTTTGGAAGGAAAGATGCTAAAGCTGAAACTCCAGTACTTTGGCCACCTCATGCGAAGAGTTGTCTCATTGGAAAAGACTGTGATGCTGGGAGGGATTGGGGGCAGGAGGAAAAGGGGACGACCGAGGATGAGATGACTGGATGGCATCACTGACTCAATGGACATGAGTTTGGGTGAACTCCCGGAGTTGGTGATGGACAGGGAGGCCTGGCGTGCTGCGATTCATGGGGTCGCAAAGAGTTGGACATGACTGAGTGACTGAATTAAACTGAACTGAACTGAAACCAGAGACAGCTGGGGTTTAAAACATCTAGGTAATAATTCTAGCTTTAAGTGGCTTTTAAAATCTGTGCAACTCAACCTTTCTGACATTCAATATGTGTGAAACAAGAGCCTCAGACTTGAAGTTCTGTCCCAGGTCTAGTCCTCACTATTTTTTTACTTTCAGCTCATTCTCCTGTGTGTTTTCAGCTGCCTGCACCAGCCTCTGCCCCTGCTGTGGCCAAGCTCTGCATTACTAAGAGTCCGCTTGTCAGGTATCATTCCCTTGGGCCTGATGCTTGCAGCCTTGGGTTATGACTCCTCCTCAAGGACAAGTTCTATCATGTTGTAGATGACAACCCACCTACAGTGATGCTTCTTTTCTGGTCTTCTCTTATAAGCAGTACTTACCTTCTCTTGTTGTATTCAAATTTGATTGCTCTCATTACCTCTCTTATTCTGTATTGACTTGCAACTGAGTATCTCCACTTAGATGTCCCATAGATACGTCAGAAATAATGTTTGACCCTGAATCTATCACCTTCCCCCATCTCTCCGTCCTATTTTGGTCCCCGTCTCAGGGGGAGCCCTTGACTACTCTCTCCTGCGCAGTCCCAGGGTCCTGTTTTACCTTATGGTTGTTTCAGATCCATGCATTTCTTTTATTCTCTCTCACCTGAATAAGTCCAGTAGCCTCCCACTAACTAGCCACCATGTCTAAGTTGCCCATGTAACCCATTTTCCACAAAGAATTACACTAATAAAGTGCAAATCTGATTATTTTAGTGACCTGTTTAAAGTCTTTCAGAGGCTCTTCATTGCCTTTTGGATAAAGTCTCAACCTCCTCAACAAGGCAAGTAAGTTTTCCTTCATGAATAACCTTGCTACATATTCCGCCTCATATTTTGACATCCCATCAAACTCTTTGCTTCATCCATTCCACAGGAGTTGCCGTTCCCTAAGTGGGTTATGCCCTCTCTCACCCCTGGGGCTTTGCCGTTCCTGTCCTCTGAGCCAGCAGTCCGCATCTGCTCTCTCTCTTTATTTGAAGAACTCATCCTTCAGGGGTCCATTCAGACATGACCTTCTCATGTGTGTGAAGCCTTCTCTGACACTCCAAAGCTGGGCTAAGTGCCCCTCTTGTGAGTTCCTTTAATTAGCACTTTCCACACTGGGTTGCGCCTTACTACTTGTCTGTTTTTCCCACTAGACTGATAACTTCTTGAGAGCAGAGACTGATTCTTGGTGCTTATCACAGCCTCAGCACCTAATGCAGCACCTGGCACACAATAGGCTTTTGAGAAATATTTCTGTATAAATCACCTCACAAGAGAAATGTGTACCAAAAAAAGCTAGCTTTTCCTGTTTTCTCTCCTAACGCACAACTCCTTCAGCAGATTTTTTAAAAAGTGTAAATCTGGTGATGAGATTGTGAGTGTGTTACATTGGTCTTTATGTTTCTAGGTATTCTTTATAATTAAATAGATTTCTATATCAGATGACCTATTTACTGTGGTCAGGTAAAATTATTAAATTCACAGAATGATACTAGGCACCTGTGGAGCTAGCTATACTGTATAGTGATGGTGGGAACTCTTGTGATGGGGTTCAGAGTAAATTACCAGTGAACAAAGTTGCAACCTCTAACTCCAAGTTAGGCCAAGAAGAGGTTGATAACTATCTTTTCAGAAGAGGCACTTGACGGATTAACAAGATTGTTGACTCAGCTGAAGTTACACGTTGGTCTTATTTCCAGTTCTGTGTTCTTTCTACTATATATATAATAAAAATAAAAGCACCTTCTTTGCCCTAGCAAGACTTAGCTATAAAAATTTAGGAAAACTTAGGGAGCATTTGGAGCACATACTTCTGCATAGAAATAAAGGACATGAGGGTTCTAAATGACTGTGAATCTTCCATACCAAGAATTTGATGAAATAACTCACCTCCTAATTCTCTTTAATTTCATTTAATCATTAGAACTTAAGAAGGGAGCAACATTTGCATAATATTTGTTTCTGGCCAGCTGCTCCATTCAGAACCTTGGAACTAGACAACTTATTTTATGAAAGTTCTATTAGGGGGAGGGCTGAGTACCTAGCATCTAGGGGAAAAGGAAGCCAATTTCAAGCTTCTTTTCTGGAATTCACTCAGTTCCAGAAGTATTTCAAGATCCTAGGCCACCTTTACCTTGTAGGCTTAGATTTTGTCACAGATACTTTGTTAATACAGTCCCAATTGAATTTCTTAACAATCTCAGATCTAAATGGTCCTTAGTTGCATGCTGGGTTTCCCTGGTGGCTCAGATGGTAAAGAATCTGCCTGGAAAGCAGGAGACCCAGGTGGTTGGGAAGATTCTCTGGAAAAAGGAATGGCTACCCACTGCAATATTCTTGCCTGGAGAATCCCATGGACAGAGAAGCCTGGCAGGCTACTGTCCATGGTATCCCAAAGAACTGGACATGACTGAATACTCAATATGCCAGCAAATTTGGAAAACTCAGCAGTGGCCACAGGACTGGAAAAGGTCAGTTTTCATTCCAATCCCAAAGAAAGGTAATGCCAAAGAATGCTCAAACTACCACACAATTGCTTTCATCTCACACACTAGTAAAGTAATGCTCAAAATTCTCCAAACCAGGCTTCAGCAATACGTGAACCGTGAATTCGCTGATGTCCAAGCTGGTTTTAGAAAAGGCAGAGGAACCAGAGATCAAATTGCCAACATCTGCTGGATCATCAAAAAAGCAAGAGAGTTCCAGAAAAACATCTATTTCTGCTTTATTGACTATGCAAAAGCCTTTGTGTGGATCACAAGAAACTGTGGAAAATTCTGAAAGAGATGGGAATACCAGACCACTTGACATGCCTCTTGAGAAATCTGTATGCAGGTCAAGAAGCAACAGTTAGAAGTGGACATGGAACAACAGACTGGTTCCAAATTGGGAAAGGAGTATGTCAAAGCTGTATATTGTCACGCTGATAATTTAACTTATATGTAGAGTACATCACAAGAAACACTGAGATGGATGAAGCATAAGCTGGAATCAAGACTGCTGGGAGAAATACCAATAACCTCAGATATGCAGATGACACCACCTTTATGGCAGAAAGTGAAGAACTAAAGAGCCTCTTGATGAAAGTGAAAGAGGAGAGTGAAAAAGTTGGCTTAAAGCTCAATATTCAGAAAACTAAGATCATGGCATCCAGTCCCATCACTTCATGGCAAATAGAAGGGGTAACAGTGGAAACAGTGTCAGACTTTATTTTTTGGGCTCCAAAATCACTCAGATGGTGATTGTAGCCATGAAATTAAAAGACACTTACTCCTTGGAAGGAACATTATGACCAACCTAGACAGCATATTAAAAAGCAGAGACGTTACTTTGCCAACAAAGGTCCGTCTAGTCAAGGCTATGGTTTTTCCAGTAGTCATGTATGGATGTGAGAGCTGGACTATAAAGAAAACTGAGCACTGAAGAATTGATGTTTTTGAACTGTGGTGTTGGATAAGACTTTTGAGAGTCTTTTGGACTGCAAGGAGATCCAAGCAGTCCATCCTAAAGGAGATCAGTTGAAAGACTGATATTGAAGCTGAAACTCCAATACTTTGGTTACCTGATGTGAAGAACTGACTCATTGGAAAAGACCCTGATATTGGGGAAGATTGAAGGCAGGAGGAGAAGGGGACAACAGAGGATGAGATGGCTGAATGGCATCACTGACTTGATGGATGTGAGTTTGGGTAAACTCCGGGAGTCGGTGACGGACAAGGGAGGCCTGGCTTGCTGCAGCCCATAGGATTGCAAAGAGTCAGACATGACTGAGCGACTGAACTGAACTGAGCAACAAACACTAAGTTGCATACTGAAGAGAAGTTACATGTTATAGCAGGAAGGGATCAGTCTGGCAAAACTGCATGAGAATAGATTTTTTAAATAGGTAGAATTCTGTATTTTAAAAATTTGTGTTAAGAATGCCCTAAAACGACTGATTTACTTCAACACAGGACATACTTAAAATTTTTTTTTTGATCTGCAGAAGTAGGGATGTTAGGAGATAATTAGTAGGAAATAATACATTTAGTGGGCTTCCCTGGTGGCTTAGTGGTAAAGAATCCGCCTGCCAACGCAGGAGAGGTGGGTTCTATCCCTGGGATCCAAAGATCCCATGGAGAAGGAAATGGCAACCTACTCCAGTATTCTTGCTTGGGAAATCCCATGGACAGAGGAGAATTACAGTCCATAGGATCGCAAGAGTCCGTCAGGACTGCGTGACTAAACGACAACACATTTGGTAAGGTGAAATACACAAGTAAGGCACATTTTGGCCCAGCCTCAAGTCCTTAAGGAGCTGACGTCTTGTTCCAGCTTTTGTTTTTCTCTTTACTTGCAGCCAAGTAGATTTCATATATAATTGTCTGGAGCTCCATTAGACCGGGGAAGAGTAGTGATGCAATGCTATACCAATTGATGAGGTGTGTCCTCTCCACTCATAGACACTAGGTGTTGAATGAAGGCCAGTGCTTGGCACGTAGTAGGTCAGCCTAAGGCACTGTAACAATCACATTGGTGTGAATTCGGAAGCACAGGTCTGGGTCGGGGGTACTGGATTTCGCACGACTTTATGATGCACGTCTGTGGTGGTGAGGCCATGGTTGGGAGCGAGCTGGAAGTGAGTTTGCCGCTCTTCTTGGGGAAGAGCCACTTGGGCCCAGGGCACGCGATGATGCACGTGGAAAGGCTGGGTAAGTCTGCACGCGTTCGGCACACCGAAGGTCACCACGGCCCCGTCTTCTCCGGCCCGCGCGGCACACGGGACTTACCTCCGGCCGGCGGCAGCTGGGGCGGGGTGGAGATCGGCCCCAGCTGCGGGGGAAACCCTGGCTGCGGGTCCGGCGAAACGCCCGCACCTGCTGCGGGGCTGCGGGGCCCGCGGCGGCGCGGGGCGGAGCTTGGCTGCGGGGAAATGACGTCGCCGCCCCGCGCGCTCCGCGGGCCGCGCGCCCTGGTAACGGCGGCTCCGCGGCTCCCGCGGCCTCCCCCCGCGGCAGCCCGCCTTGACTCCTCCTCTCTCCGCAAGCCCCGCGGCGGCCGTCTCGCTGGGTCCCGGGTCCGGGTGGGAGCGGAA